>VBVR01000866.1:0-39078 GCA_011638315.1 Tetramorium parvispinum | reverse complement strand
CAGATATATTATGCGATTAACTCGCTTTCTTACGATTACGTTCTGTATGAGCAATTCCAGGCACTATGTTGCAAACCATAACGTGCGGATTATAAAAAAAGCGCGAGCGTGATATAGCGTCTCGCCATAAATGCGTTATTGAGCAGCGCATACGATTTAGTATCAGATCGTGCGTGCGGAGATTAATGAAACCGGTAACTTCAGAGGATCGTCTGTCTCTCTCTCTCTCTCTGTCTCTTTTTCTCTCAAATAAGAATCACGCGAACGCGCGCGGCCAGGATTATCATAGAAGTGTAGCAGAATTCCCGCTACTTTGTTCGAGGGTTGCTTCGAGTTACGGAAGGAGCGAAAATTGTATAGTGCGTGCGTGAAATCGCGAGTGGCAGTACCAATCGGCGGAGAATAACAAATGGATGACACCGCTGAGTAACAGTGGCGGAAAGATAAGACCGTCCCGGCGTTTTACGCGCCGGAACGTATACGGGCGATCTCTTATGATAATCGAGGCGCGTCCGCGATCTCGCCTGGATTTGTATCCACGATAAGCCGCACGGATATGAATTAGAGGGCAAAATCGACGATCTGAAATTCAATAGTCGATAAATAACATACACCGTAAATTCTGTAATCGGCGGTACACTGGATACCGCTTAAAGTCGACGGTCGTACGTGTGAGAGATAAATACAGTCCCGTTGAGATGGGCGGTCGTCACATCACGGGAATCGCTTTGCGCTTGTAGCAATTACGCCGCATACCTCTTGTCGGGGTACCCACCAAACCTCCGACCAAAGCCGACTAAAATGCCTTGCTTATTGTTCACCGACAATTACAGTTCGCAACGTTTGCAAATCCCCTACCACACTGTTAGAAGCAATGTGTGAATATCACACGTTTTTGGCGTGTCACGTGTGTCTCCCGTTTTAAGACGCCTATGTGTGAATTTAAAAAAAAACCGTGTGAATATCTGTAAACTCCTATGGGTTGCCACTGCTCCTACTCAATATTCGGTTAATTTATTTAATTTAATTTCCATATAGGTCAAAATTTTACCTTTCTTTTAGTAAAAATTAATGAAATATTGAGTAGGAGCAGTAGCGACCTATGGAATGGTTAAAAATGACTTAAATTGAATATAATTTGACACTATAAGTTTAACAATGCAGACGTCTTAAAACGGAGGACATACATCACACGCCAAAAAAGTGTGATATTCACACATCGCTTGTAACAGTGCATACTTACCAATTTCAACGTGCCTTGCGTGATGATATATATAAAACGCAATTGTCAAAATAATAGTCTATACTTGCACCTATTTTGTACATTACAATTTAAAAGCTTTGTTGTCGGCGGGCAAGTGGGCGTTTCGAGTTCTCTATCGAAACATGCTTTCTTAGAGATCAAAGCCTTCGAAAATTTTCCATCTCCGAGACAGAACGATCCGCGGAGCGTTGCAGTTCTGTATTTTCCGATCTCCATCGGCAAACACGGGATGTTCATTTCCGAGATAATATCGTGGGATAGTCTCGCATCCCTTACATAGCTATGATATTCTATTAGTTTGTCCTTTATGTAACGCAGATTGGAAGCGTCAAACTGGGAAACGCGCACATAGCGACATGTGTCACGTCGTATTGACTATCGAATGGATAGTGAGCCGCGGCGGAGGTGGAGGCGAAGGCGGAGGCGGAGGCGGAGGTTACCGGGGCTCTCGATACAAGCGCATCGGGCGCGCACAGGATGTGCAATTCTTATGCAAACTGGCAGCGGTCCAAGCCTCGGTATTACGAAGTGTCAGTTGTGTCACCTCCCTTATTCCCCGGGACCCCGCCACTCAATTTGAGTAGACTCAACCCACACGACGTGCTTCGTTTCGTATCTGGATTGCCTTTCTCGTTTCTTTTACGCTTCTGTGTCTTCCTCTTTTCCCCATCCTTTCCCGCACCTCCTCGGGTTGCTCGCAATTTTCCACCTTTCGCGTTTACCTTGCGCTAGGATAAGATCCTTCACACTTTCTCGCATGGTGCTCGAGCATAGACGAGTACTTTACGCGCGGGTAACAACTATGAGGTACATGAATAAACGAATGCACGCACTCATCCGGACTCGTTCTTAGGGGCGCGAGCAACAACTTGGTATTCTGTAAAATTTTATTTCTTTATCTCTCGCGGCGTGACGAAGAATTTTCGTTCATCCTCAACACGGGGATTTGAGGAGATTGAAACTCTTTCAAATTTAAATATAAAATTTTTAATCTTTTTGCGCCTGCATATACGAGAAGAAAATCGCTTGAAATTATTTCTTAATTTTATTTTCCTTTGTTAGGAGTTTTCTACCTAATGTACAGTGGGAAACCAATTTCAAATGGTAAATCACTAATAGCCGTGAATCACAATCTTAATGCTAAAGTCGCAGGATTGCAGTTAGCGCGGCACACCCACACGCGTAAATCCACTCGTAACAAGACGAGTATTCGTATGCACGAGGAGTAGTTCTACATTTGCGTTCGTTTAATCGCGCATGTTGTCGGGAAGAAAGGCCACTTTATCAGAACTCGAGAGCCTTGTATCCCCCTTAAGCCCGGCTCTCTCACGCGCTGTGAATTAGAGACGACGCGACTGCGATGCAACAGCAGGCCTTGCGCTGTCCTGTTAACCCATTAACCCTCGCAGGGCGGCCTCGTTAACCCGCCCCTCAGCGGTTGTTCACCGGCTACTTTCAAGTTATGATCGTCTGGTCACGTTTCCTTCGGCCTCCGTGGGATCCTGCGCGGCTCCGGGTCCGCTACGAATACGAGATCCGCGAGCACGCGTGTGTCTTCGGTATCGTGAGAGTTGACGCGTGCGCTTATCATCGATTCCACGAGCGTAAATCCGTGTACGTACACGCGCACTCGTAAATAGAAACGCGCGAGTACGGTGCGAAATTCATAGAAATAGCCACGCTCACGCCAAAAGAGACTTATGCATAATGCGAGAGTTTATCGTTGAAAGCATTCCCCGCACAGCCGTAATCTCGCCACGGTTTTTGCGCGCGAGCAAAAAGAATATAAACGACCCAACTTTGTACCGAAGGTGTGCTGCGTTTGTTAATACATTACACGGGGTTTCAGTGCCCGTGTCGCACGGCCGTAATCTGCTGGCGAAAATAGAAAAAAGGATGTTACGCGGAATACTCTGCAATTTGTGTCGTCTCGCTTCTTTTGGCTTTTATATAAATAATGCAGGAGAAAGCTTAATTATAAACTAATTATAAACCAGAAAGAATTTCTCGCGAAAACAACGCGTGGAAGATGTAACATCTTTAAATAACCCTCGAGTTATCTTATATTTTATGTATGAGGAAGAGAGATATTTATCTTCAAGAACCATTATGAGATACTTCGCTACAATATTTAAACTGATACTACGATCATTTACTAAAAGGCATATTGCTATATTGACTTATCTCTATGCAGAGGTATGAAGTTTATAGCCGCGTGTTTAGAACTTCCTTTTTAGCCTAAAGTATTTCCTTCCACTCTTTCTCCTGATAAATACAGAATCCACGCATAGCGCTTTCTTAAAGTACTTAAAGTAAAATCAATAAAGATTGTCGCCGCTAATATGGAAAATCATTCTGACAAAAAGATCAAAAGACTCGCCTTTTCTTTTTCGAAAAAAATTTCTTTATTGAAAATCGAAAGTTGCAAGAAATAATAAATTTTATGAAATATTATTTATTCCTTTTTTGTCTAAAAACGGAATAGAAACTGAAACCACCAGTCGACAATTATTAATGAAATATTCTGTATATCATGTTCGTTTGTAAGATTAATAAGAGAGACATGATTTCCTAGTAGGTCTTGAAACAGAAATACATAAATACTTGGGTGAAACATTAAAGTATCGATGGTTGCCTTCCATGCGTCCATCGTCAGCGATGAACAGTAAGACGCATCTCACTATATGCTCCGTTATTGGTGTAACTCATGTGACATAATAGGACGTGATGTACACAGTATCTATTTTGATCTATGTATCTATATTCGATAGCTATATAATGCCACATATCTATCACATGTGCAGTGCGTGATAGGATATTCGCTTTCACTGATAATACCGAGGCATACGGGATAGACTGAGAATGAGCTCTATATTAGGCAAATGAGACCGAATTAGCTCTCCACTGTGATACGGCATTCATATTATATAACAGTGATATATATGACATTCGTGCATAATACATCGATGTTTATATTAGTATAATCTGAACGTTCTACTAATCACATTTACTACATTCAATAATTGCACAATTTGAAACGCAAATAACAGCGTACGTATTTCGCGATTTTTAATTAATTAGAATTTATTAAATTAATATCTGAGTCTTTTCTTACGTTTGGAATTATTTAGCATATTAGTTTTTGATTCGTTCATTGCAGAGTTCTAGTTAGATATTTTAAGAAAATGTTTTACTTTGATATTTTCTTTGAAAAGAAGATGTTTTGTGCATGTGAAAATCATACTGAAAAAGTGCGACATAATTTTTGGATGTCTTTAATTTAGCATATCAGTTTTTGATTCGTTCATTGTAAATTCTAGGTAGACATTTTAAGAAAATGTTCTACTTTGATATTTTTCTTTGAAAAGAAAATGTACCTATTGCGCTTGTGAAAATTATAGCTGGAACAGTGCGATATAATTTTTGAATATCATTAATTGAACATAAAATTAGTATGAAATATTATCAAGCAAAAATATGCATTTAAAAATAAACAATAAATTTATTAAATTAATATGGAATTAATAAAGGACATTGAGAATACACATGCTTATCGATACGTGATCAACACGTTATCAAAATGACAATATTTAATTATTAACAATACATTTCTTCGCGATCTACGCAAGTTTGTCTTTTAAATCTACGAAATATAGAAAATCCGCGAAAATCTTTGTCACCGAGCTCGCGAATCCGTGCGCGTGCTTGTACATATCACTGATATACGAGCGGCCCACTGCCGAGTACCGTAGGGAACAATGGGTTATAACGATCCGCAGCCTAAAGGAATTAATAGCCTTGGAGTTCCTCCCTTCCTCGTGAATCTCCCACCCGCTGTGCGCTACCTTCGGCACGATTAGGTATCCGCGAGGGAGTCGAACCGATTGGAAATCCTCGCCTGCGGAGTCGATGCCGCACAGGATGGGCGAGGTACATTATGTAAATCGCCGGGATAACTAGGTAATTAAAGTACGGGAATAAACTACCAATGCTCGAATTCCGCTTGCAACTTTGTTCCATTTTGCAGTCTCTCCCGCGTCGTAGCATGCACTAGTTGCAAGGCTGGGCTTTCCTCCCTCGCCGATTTTCCGAAGTCCAACGCGTAAATCTTTTAATCTTTTTTCCGTTAAACGTTCTCGAAATTTGCTAATGAGAAAATGCTTTGTTATTTCTCGAGTCCTAATTTTTTTCTTGTTTTTCTCCATCGTCAAGTTCGCAATAGCGATCGAGACGTTCAAAGGCGGAGAGAGAAATTGAAAATGTCCCGGGCTGGCGATTATCGCGAGCGGAAAGAGGACGCGATGGGATGGGCGAGGCGATTTGAAATCGTTAAGATCTCGCTCGCAGCGGAAACTTAGCTGGGATATAATATATCTAAATGGATCTTTTAAAATGCATCATATCGCGAGCGAGCCGCGATAGATTAAACTGGCGAAAGTTCCGTTCGCCATAATAGACGAGAAGCTTGGAAAATTCCTAGCGCGCGCTTCATTCCGCCTATAAGGTGCGCGCGGGCAGCGCGCATCGTGATTATGATATTCACTAAGAATTTAAGGAATATCAAATTACAAATACCGCGAGGCTACTCGAGCGCGTCCTTTTCACAAATCCATCGAAATTTCATTAGACCGGAGTGCATCTTTTCATACCGCCGCAAGTGAAAAGTTGACTTAAGAAACTTTAAAGCTCGGGGAGCACTTTATAGATCAATTATTAGTTGAACGAAGTAAGTTGCGCCGACTTTGGTAATGTACCATCCCGTCTCGCTTAAGGTATGGGCACGCCATATAGCTTAAGGATTATGCACATACCGACGTACGAAGTCGAACATGGATTAAATTAATGATGCAGCATCTATGTTAACTGTATGAAGTAGTTAGCTAATGGTATACGTTAGCAACAAAGGGCGGTCGTGCATAATTTTGCGTGCGTGCTGCTTGAAATTCGCATTCACTCCAAAGTTTACGTTGACGCAACGCAATAATGCATTCTCATATAATAATTACGTAATATATTTTCTTTCTTTCTTGAATAAATATTTAATTTCTACCTCTGCAACGTTTCGCAAAATAATAATACTAATTATTATTAATTAATAAATTAATATAATATATAAATTAATTAATATTGATTCGGTATATAATTGTAAATTTATATGCAAAAGTTCAAGTTTAATACAAGCCAACATTAATTACTCTCACCTACATGTAAAATCGAAATTACCTTTATTTCATATATCGAAGAATATGAATTACAAATATTAATACTTACTTCTACAAATCGTACGCAACTATCACAATTAAGATGGTTTACGCGAAACTATTATTGTTTGCGTGCAAACATCACTACTGTGTACTATTACGAAGCAGTCAAATTGATCACTGATTTATTAACGTAATGGTTAAAGCGATATCGCCTTAATTGAGAGTAAAATTTACAGTACTGCTCAAATTACACGCACAAATTTAATCTTCGTTATAATAGTAACAAAACAAATAGGTAGTAAATTAGTGTTCGATTACGTTCAAGATCAACTTGTGAGCGGTATAACGATATTTTTTTGCTTTAAATATCGCCTCTCATACGCGGCATGGGGCGGATTCCGATCAATATATCACAGTTATCATAAATAGGCACTTACAACTAATAAATAGTGAAGGAAACGCAATATAAGTTATCTCACTATCCTATCGTGTGCGGCCATAACCGTGGCTAAAAGCTTTTAGTATGTAAAGTACGGGATGACCGCCGTCCATCGCAACGATATTATCGATGAAATACGAAACGGAAGGTAGACAGAGATGAGGGAAGAAAGAGAGAGAGAGAGAGAGAGAGAGAGAGAGAGAGAGAGAGAGAGAGAGAGAAAGAGAGAGAGAGAGAGAGAGAGAGAGAGAGAGAGAGAGAGAGAGAGAGAGAAGGAAAGAGAGATAGTTGAAAAATAGAGGAACAGGAAGATTGGCGGAGTATGTGATTTCACACAAGATCGAAAAGACGGTAGGGTCCTCTTTCGACCATTAGAGACCGCACACATATACTACACATATTTATACTCTCAGCCAGTCCTCGAATGGCCAACGGAAGCGTGAAATTCCCAATTTCTTTTCCCACCCGGTGAGAATATCCCAGATAGCGGTTCCTAGTCTTCCCTTTTCCTGCCACCTACATAGATATGCGTACATATGTGTGTATGTGTTTGTATGTATGCACATAACACAGTATATACGCCTGCAGCCGTGCGCGCGCGGGTCCGCGCGCCCTTCCGTAGCTCTTGTCTCCTTTCGTAGGCGACACGAATCACGAATCTCGAATTGGACGGATAGCGGTAAAAGGAGCAATGAACGGGTAAGGCGCGGCGAGGGGCTTATACCCGAGGAGGAAATACCCGATGTAATTTCTGCTATCCGTCTCTAACTCTCGAGATGGTCCTTGTACACGCCCCGTGGGAGACACCTGTTTCCCCGTATCGGTCCGAATTCCTCTAACCCGAGGTGGCTGCACTCCGCGGATCGATAACGCCGGCTGCCTGCAGGATCGTTCGCTGTCCACGGAGACTCGGCCGGAGACATTACGTTCTCAGATAAACTCATCTTTCACTCAATTATACAAGACAAACAATTCTTAGTAATGACACACGCGATCAGGAAAACGCCGCTGACAGGCAATTTCTTTGGTAAAATGGCAATAAAGTGCAGGCTCAATGATGTGCGATAATCATGATTTGGTTTCTCCGAGAAAATGTTTGCTTTTGTATTGAATGCGACAGTTAAAATGATGATAACATTTCGAGAAAAACACACGAAACGTAGATCGTATTGCATGCAGGTGTTTTCTTAATTCATTTATTCATGGTCAACAATTGATTCACATTTTTCTTCATTCTATCAAAATCGATCAACTGTAATTTATTTGTTGACTTTCTTTTCGAGATAACTGTTAAATTATGCTGCATTTTGTAACGACTATTACATCTCGATATTAAACATTTTCATCGCAAGCAAGGAAAATTAAGTATATTAAATACGAATTGAGTACAACAACTCAATAGTAGTATATCAATAAATTGAATATCTTTCTCAGACAAGAAAAAGGAAATAAAATGCGATATGTCTAAATATGGAAAAACGTAAAAAAAAAACAGACTTTCTTGTAATTAATCGGCGTAAAGTTAAGCGACTTTATTGAACAAATAGGTGGATTCAACGTTTTAAACGTCAAGACATTAGAAACAGCGTCTCCCTCATTCATAATGAATTATAGGCGGCGATTAGAGAACAAGAAGAAATGTTCCTCAAGCATTAAGAAACTCTAGGGGTGTTAAGAAAAATGGACTTGGCCGATTATTTAAAGCAGGCAAATTACTTTTTTCATCCCGCAGAATGAAGAGATAGAAATACTGCGCGATATAACGGAAAATAAAGAGAATTACGTAAAAATTAGTCAATATCCTCGTAAATTATACAATAGGCAAAATAACGAAAGAAATATTCTTAATCTTCTTAAAAGTTTGCTCATTGTTTATCACACGTTCTACCCCGAGATATATTGTATAAAATCTCCCGGAGATTTTTAGAAATACAGTCACGCGCATCCGCGAGGAAAAAAATGGAGACAGCTAGGAGCAATCTCCGCCAATCGATATCTTGGATATCGTTCCGCGTCTTGTGAAACATTTCCTTCCGGCTGAGATCTTAGGCGACCTCCAAGGGCTTGAATATCGGTATTCGGATCAGGATCGGTGGACCTCGAAGACTCTCGCGGCTCCAATTGAAATGTTCCGTGCGGCGAGCGTACCAGCTGCCGAAGCTGCTTTGGCTTGCGGTAACCATGAACTTCCGCCTCTGTTCTGTTCGGTTCCGCGCGCTTTCCTGCGCGCACACGTATACGTTTCAACGATCGTGTCTATCAGAGGGGGGGAGGTGAATCCCGTAGTCCTCGAACTTATACACATTTATCCGAGTGTGTACCTACGTGGGCACTCAGTGGTACACCGACGCGAGATACGTACGGCCGTTCGTCGAGCTCCGTGAGCGTGACCGCTGCGTGCTCCCACAAAAGTATGCGTTCACCTCGGTAAGCCGTAAGTGTAAAAAAAGAGCGGCCGATACCAGTGCGCGCGGAGCGAGGCAGCGGAGCATGGAACTGAAAATACTTACAAGGAACCGAACGCGGTAGCGAAAGGCGGAGGCAGGAAGGAATGAGGGACCGTTGAAGTGACCGCGCGCGAGCGGACGAGGGGCCCCGAGGGGGAGGGAGCGCGTGTGGCCGAGAGCACATGGGGTCACTGGGGCCATGGGACACGACGGTACCGCAACGCGGGGATGCGGATGTGCTTAACCCCCCAAGAAGACACTCTTCGTCCTCGCACGCGAGTTACGCGAGTTCAAGAATATATATTCCGCCAGCGAAGTCGTATTTCCGAGGCAGACGATGGATCGACGCCGTACACGCTTTACGTTCCGGTATGTCTTTTAACTCCTCTAAGTAGAAGGGTTGATGCGCCTGGGTGCAGACGCCGGCGGCAGATATATGTGTGAGAATAGGAAACGTCAAATAAATAAATCTCGCCGTTACTTATTAACGCTGACAGATCTTCATTGCCGTGCGCGCGCGCAGGCGCGTGTGCGTGCGTACGGATAGGTGCATTCTAATGTACTCTGCGAGCGAGAAGAGAAGCGGTAATATACGCTAAATCGTAGGGAGCGGGAAAATGGGCAAGCGGTTGAATAATGCCCGGTTAATATCGATTACACCGGTCGAAGAACTTAGCCGCTCGCGGCCGTAGGAAATGATTTCGCGAAGCGAGCTTATAGCCCCCATCGGGGACCACTAAGAGGGAGAGAACAGGGGACGTGGAGCACCTCCGTTAAGGCAACGTATTAATATCCTCTCTACTTAGCGAAGCGTTTACTGCTTACGCGCTGTTCAGCGATAGTCAAGACGTGCCACGCTGGCGGACATAATTAACTATAACACCCGAGCCAAAGGAAGCCGATCCTCCCGGTCTCGTCTCCTTTCCCTTCCTTTCACTGTCCCGATATTATGCCCCGCGATCCCGTTTGATCTCGTACAAGACAACGTGGAACACGCACCATGCATCAAATTAAAGGTCAAACTTCATCGCACGTATTATTCGTCTTCGATTTCCGACATTTCAGACAGCGATCAGAAAGGATTGTGTGTGGTGTGTACACGAAGAATAGTTAATGTCGGTATGCCGGCTAACGGTTGTACGGCGGATACACGAAATGCTGCTTTGTTTTCTCATGTCATTAATCCTCGCGTAAAATCTTAACCCGCTTCAGGATTTGCATACCAAAGAACGCATACGCAACGTTACTGATATTTTCGCTGTAAATTGTTTGTGATTAATATCGACCGTAGAGATTCCAAACGAAATTTTACATCGAACGGAGAAACGGGGTAAAATTTTACGTATAATATAGGCATAAGGATGGCATATTTTATAAAAAAAAGTCTTCATTAGCGTGCTTGTACACATTTTTTACTATGTGCATTTTTATCTAATTATACAGAGATTATATAGAGATTGCGAAGTAAAATAAACGTAATGAGCTTTTTTTTAATTGCGCGCCCAGGATAGTTGCTATATTCCTACATCTACAAAAGAACATTAACCGCCGGTGACACCTACAGGTTTCACCCACGCGGTTGTAGAATGTTGCGCAGACCAGGATAATTAACTGTCATGCAAAGCCTCTTGTAACTTGTTACCTTTCTCGTCGAATGGGCATGAGCTCTTTGCTTTCCGGCAACCTTCTGCCCACTGATGTGGAATACGAACAAGCAGATAGACGAACCCCGTGCGCGCGCATTTTTTTCGATGTATTCGTCGAATGGATGTGTCAGACGCGGCGAGAAGACGCAAGGATAAGGGACAACGAAGGGTTCAGGTGAGACGATTAGCGCAGAGATTGATAGAGGGGTGCGCGTCTCGCGAATGGTAGGGAAAATTAGTGGCATCGCGCGAAGCAGGTATGTGGTAGCGCACAGACCATGTCAGCTTCATGACTCGGAACTGGGATAATACAGACGCTGGTAGACATATATACGCGGCCGCTCTCGCCTTCGCATGTATATTCGAACACGCAATTTGCCAACCGACAATCTTACTCTCTCGGTAGATAAATATAAAACACGTCAAAAAGTTCCGCCACGCCACGGTACCGGGGCATAAAGTTTAAGAAACGTAACGTTCTCAAGGTTTCTCCCGCAAGAAGAAACGCGAATTTGTTCATCGCGTGCGTATGTGTACACTGCCCGACAAATAATTCGTTCCTAAACCCCTCTCGCGGGAACATAAGAATATATTCGTGGCACCGTTAGTTAAATTTATTTTGCAGTTGGCTGGTGCCGATTACATAGTACACGCGTTTGATATATCTCGATTCATTTATAATTTTGGGAACTAAAATGTTACGTTCGCAAGATGATAGGAACGAATTATTGTCGGGCAGTTGTCAACACACGTTGATTACATCACATCCGGAAATTTGACATATTTTCTTCCGACAAATATTTAGTGCCTCTTTGGCAAATTCTTCGATATAAATATAGCGGTAATAGTAATTTAAATAAATGGTAAAATAAGTATTAACAGTAACAGATTTATTGACCTTAGCGCAACAGCCCTTTTTGTGGGTCTTTTTTATTAAATTTGCAATGTTACAAATTAAAAACTATCAAATCGAACTATCCTTTCAGTATTACAGCGATAATTATATCATAATTCGAAGCGCTCATCTCCTTTCCGATGTTATATGTGAAACGAGTAAAAACGGATATTAATTTCAGCAGCGTAGTTCGCACGAGAAAACCGCAACGAACAAGCGGATTTATTTCCACCAACCATCGCTCGTTGTTGCATTAAATCCGTATTACGAAGGCGATACCGCTATACGTGGTAGAAATCCGGGCGTAGGGTTTGCGGAGCACCAGTTGTTAGACTAAAGACCCATTGGGTCAGAGATTAACATCCGCGTATGACCGCGCGCTAATTTTCACGGCGACCAGGTCGACCAATGAGATCCGAATAAGCGAATAACCGCACGAAACCGCCAGGTCGAATTTTCCGCGAGGCGGCTAAGCCGCGGATGGGTGCATTAATTCTCTTTAAGCCCGGACGCGTTTATATTAATAGGGTACAATTAATAACGGCTAAAAGGCGTTCGTCCGCGACGGAATTGTCGTCGACGAAACGGTGGGTCGCGCCACAGCGCCAAGTTGCGACAGTCAGGCGGAGGAAAGGTGGGACAGAGACGGAGAGGCAGGAAGGCGTTAAATTACACTTAGCCCGTCTCGCTTTTGGGATTCGCCGGAAGAGTGGCGACGGGCGCGGACGAAATTATTGCGGAAAAGACGACCGTGCCGCGCGCCGCCCCGGGATGCCAGCTAGTCACCGAGAATTTTGAATGCTCGAACAGATATGCAGCCCGCTATATAAATGGGCCTGCGGGTACTGATGTAAGATTAAATGCGCGATACCGACCTCGTAATCCAGTCTGCATCTGATATCGAGGTTACCGTATAAACAGACATTTGAGATCGCCTTTGATATCACGGCCACTTTACTTCTGACTCTCTCTCTCTCTCTCTCTCTCTCTCTCTGTACGGCTTTGCAAATAGAAGAAGCCCCTGACTGCTTACTCGACCTGGTTGGTCTTGCATCAAAAGACGATGATAACGTAAGCGTGATAAATGCGCTTGATGCGTTACAGAAAATTTTTCATATCATCTTATTTATTGAGTAACACGTTTCCCAGAGTATTAAAAAGTTCAAAACCATCCAGAAGCCGCGTAAAGTTCGAGTTGCTATAGATTAAATACATAAAAGTGACATGAAAAATGATTAGAAGAGATTAAAGGGAAGAAATCGACGATTCTGAATACATGTAAGAATGCAGATTAAACGAAGTTAATTTATAATATTCAACATCAACTTTTGCTTCTGTTACACTTCTGTGATATATCTAGCGAAAAAAATACTATATAATAAAAAGAAATGTAAAATGTCTGGAAATAATTTACACAAAACCCCGTAAAGTATACGTCACGAAAGGATGCGATGTTACGTCTTGTCAATTTGTACTCGTTACGCGAACTGTCAGCAACAGCTGTTGTCGATTGGTAGCACACATACATGGATGTAGATACAGAAATAAGGTAGCTGTCCCAGTTGTAAGTCATGTCCCAATAATAAGTCATTTTTGCTGTTTAATTCATTTTATTAAACAATTAATTAATGAACATGTTTAAGAAGATACATAATATAATTGCACATTATCACGCTATCTATTTGTCATAATATCATATCTATTATTTAACTATAATATTATAAAAATATTGAAAGAAGAATTGTTAACTGACGACGTGCTTTGTTTAAGCTCTAGCTAAATGTCAACGGTAAGAAAGTGTGCATATTTCATAAATAAAATAAGTAATATATCTCTGCAAAATAAGAGGTATGCTGTTTTATATTGAATCTATATGTAATGTTAAGTAACAGAAAAATATATACAATTTTATTTTTAAACGATAGGTTATTAAAAAAATATTGAGTTACTACTGGGACATTAAGTGACTTACTATTGAGACAAACAGGTTACGAGTGACTCACAATTACGCCATCAGCAGACATTTATTAAAACTAAAATAATTATTACATATCTCACAAAAAGTCATTTATTTTAATTCAGTATGAAAACACAAAATTCAGAGATTTATTATGAAAAATGTATATTTAACTTTTTATACTGTTTTTTTTTATTATAAAAACTCATTATCGACAACCTTGAATGACTTATAATTGGGACAGTTACCTTGTATGCATGTGCATATATATATACACATACACATACATGCGATCTTCTTTTCATTACGATAATTTACGTACATTCGTGCGCAGAATTCAATATATTTCTAACATGCATGCGGAATTATATCGAACATCGATTGCAATTTCATATGCGCATATATCGCGCTCAGTCTTTTAATATCCTTCGACCATTCAAACGTGCGGATATGAATTTTTACTCAAATAAAAAGATTTACAAAAGATACGCGGAATATAATATATGAGAACGTTATTCATTAGCAGACAAATAAATTATTCTCTGATTAATAATTTATGGAATATAAATAGCGAATAATTTGACGTACGAATATATATAAATTGCAAGTAACTATAATTTTGAATTGTTAAATACAATTTACTACGATTTGACAATTAATTTAAAGCTACAGTTACTTGTAATTTTTAACTCCGTTCAATAATATTAAAAACTATATAAATTAGCAAACAAATGTCAACACGTTAATAATGTTAATAATTTCTAATTATTGTTCTTATTTTTACAATCGTCTTCATCAATTTAAAAATACCATTAATTGCATTAATTTTAATTACTAAAATTGAAAAACCAATTTTAGATCAAATCACGAGGTAATCAAAAAGTGATAAATTAAATCTCATTGTCTTTTTCTTATTTAATTTTGTATAAGTAGTTTAATGAGGGAAACCTTTTTTAGTACCTCTAGATTGCAAGTTCAACACGATCAATTAAATATAAAACTTTTCGGAATAAAAATTACCGTACCTTAGAAAGTAAATTTAGAAAATAAATTAAGAAAGTAAATTAAGAAAATTAAAAGGAATGTCCAAGTGACTGACTGAATATATGTATTTCTGGTTTTCTAGTGGTCGGCACAAGTTTTGAAAACGATCAAGAAATAATATTACATCAAAGATGATAATTGAAAATAGTCGTTTAATTTTTCGTATCGAGGATTTCGAGAATTCGAAAAATTGTGTAATTTTCTCGTACCTTCAATGTTTAGGAGGAAAATTTTTCAGCTGCGAGAATTTCGAGAACGCGAAGACTCATCGTTGACAGTTATCCATCCCTCTTTCGAGATTTAGAAATTCCGCAAGATTGACAAGAGTGTTCTGCGGATTATATTAATAGATGTCTCAGAAAACTTCACCATTTCGCAGAGCCTGTTTACGATAAATATCTTCCGCATATACAGACTCCCATCGTAAAAATCCCATCGAGAATATTTCTTGTTCACTTTATCGCGAGGTGAGTAAATACAGATTTTTCTCGTGCAACGGTTGCACGTGCAGCAATCGAAGATTTTTTTTTCGGTAACTCCTTGGAATTCGTGATTACCGCGGTTTGCCGTTGTGTACGAGTAGTGAGATACCGCGGGTATGCTTATATCAGTCGTCCAGAAATACACTCGCGTATACCTTGTGGCAGGTTTTACTGATTGCTCGGTGACCACACGGAGTCGACCTCGCGACCGCCGCTGGTAATCACTGCTGACTTACGTTAGCGAAGATTTTAAAGGGCTGACGAGGCTAAACGACCCCTCATTACGCGTCGCCGGGCGATTTATCGGCGACGGCCATAGCGCTATAAAATAATCATCATCGCTGTCATTCGACAATGCGTCCACGCGTCGTCATATTTACATTCGGTTCTGTTCAGCAGTAATGACACACTTTCCTTGTATGCGTGTCTGCGCGTACATTGTGTGCGATGTTGCAGGAAGAGACATAGCTTTATGAGCATTTCTTAGAGCTGATAGAAACCACGAAGGAACGAACGAGGCGCAATAAAACATGGCAATAAGAATTGATATGTCTTGACGAAATGTCAGACTTGGAATGACTCTCGCAATAAATACCGGCTGTCGTGATATTGATTTACAACGACGTCAAGTCGATTAGCAACGCGGCAGAATATTCACAAGTACAATTAAGTATGGCAAAAAGTAATGAAATAAATTAACTCTTATCTCAGAAAACAGTGCGATACGTAACGCACAGCCAGTTACGCGAAACTTCGCTACACGTATACTTGGGAGTTCACAATAACGGCCACAAATTTTCCAGCTTTACCCAAAACCGCAGCTGTTAATTATTACGATAAAGTAAACGAAGTTAAGTTCCAACTCTGCGGAAACCTGTCACGCGAGTTATCGGGTTGAAGTACGATACGTGACAGCGAGCTTTTGCGAATAATGCGTGACGTGAGGACAAGGTGACTGTACCTATGTCAATTATATTTTTAGAAATTATATATTTAAAAAATGCTAAATGTATGTCAATAAAGACTAATAATTTGGTGCTTTTTAGAAAATAAAAAATTGCAAATTTGATAATTAATGAAGCAATACGTAAATTGAACATCCACATGCAAAACAAATAGTAAATATTATTTCTAATAAAATAATTGCAACAATGATAAATATATGACTAAATTAATTAATGATATATTAATTAGAATAATAATGACGTACATATCTATTATGTCACATAATCTGTAGCGTAACATAATATTGACAAAATTCATATACTTTCAAATACAAATATAATTTTAACGCCTGTTAATTAAAATGTAGAGCGATAAACAGTGTTATAATTTCCGTTTCTAATGAATTAATTAATTTATATTTAGAAAAGTTATTTTGCAATTCACAATTTACATTTCAGTCTTTAATTGTTGATTTATAACAGGTACCTTTTTTAAGAATGGCGAGCATCCGCTTGCCATTCCTGAAGTGTTGCAAGACCTACCGTTCGGTAATCTCTAGATCGTGCATTAGATTGCACACCCCTCTGATTAATCGAGCCATGTAGACGCCAATGCAAACGCACGAAGCATGTGTGAAAGATATGCGAATCGACAGAGTGTGGCGTGAACTCGACGCTTCAATCGTTATTTATATGCACGTCTAAAAAAAACAAAGATAGAACACAGCGGTTTTTCCAACTGCATTAATCCAATTGTACGCTCCGCTTTCGCAGATCCAGATAAAACGTCACGCGTCGGATTTACAACTTTTATTTACAGTAATTCTTATTATCTTTATTATCATTGTAGAAATCTTACTGTGACTATATTATTAAATGCTATTTGCATAAAGATATTTTCTCCTTTCGTTTAAATTATGAATTTTTTAATAACTAAACAATGTACACAAATTAGTAGGCAGAAAGAGTTAATAAAACATCAATATCGGTCAAATTGGAATAATAATTAAAAAAAAAGAAAAATATGGTTTCCCAAAATCATATTTTATATCATGGTGAATATTACAACAGAAAACATTCCCGAGTATATTAATAAAATACAACATTTGCTGTCAAATTCTGTAATAAATAACTACAGCTAATAAAAAATTTTGTAAAATAATAACGATCGTAATATATTTCAAATTAACAGTTTTGCAGTCTGAAGACTAAAATTCAATGTTACTTTGTTAATATTTTTACGAGGTCATATTAACGAGGTCATCCTAATTTTCTCTCAGTTGTTCTATCATTATATTCTAAAATCAGAAATTTAGTTAACATACTTTCAGTTATTTGCGTCTCTATTATAGTTAATGTATATTAGGTACGTAAAATTAATTGAAAATATCTAAATATCTGATCACAGTTACGGAGTGAAAAAGTTTTATTCCGCGCTTCTCTATTTCTGCTAAAACTCGGTCGCGCTATCAAACAATTATGATTGAATCACTTCCAATTAAAAGCAGAATAGCCGGATTTTATAACGAAAATTAATTTCGTATCGAAGCTGAAGCATCTTAACTTGTTAGACAAAGAATATTTTCAAGGCCGCATCACCAAGCGATCTAGTTATTTATACAGGGGGGGGGGGCGGTAGGTATTAATTATATAATATCGTGGCTGAAACTTCCTAATTCCAAAATGGCCATTAATTAACGGAGCTTCAAACTCGTAATTCCAAGCTCAAGTGCAAATACATTACGCGGAGCACGGGTGGCTACGTATACATATAGAATTGTCGGAATTGCACGGGAAATTGCAACCACAAAATGCATGGATCCGCTGTGTTCACGGAGGAACACGACTTTCAGATTGACCCGAGGGACGCTCGGTGCACGGAGGAAAAACGAGAGAAGAGTGGGACACCATGGAAGGAGAAAAATAGAGAAAGGGTGAAAGAGGGAATGAGAATGAGGATGGCTTACTACAGAGAAACGGAGAAAGAAATAGAAAGAGAAGAGAGAAGGAAAAGAAGAAGAGGACAAGGGGGGAGGGAGATAAAAGTGGATGTATGAATGAGAAAGAGAGAGGGATATATAGGCGCAGAGGAGAGAGGGGGGGGAAAACGTGGTCCAGTAAGCGTCAGTCTTCAATTCCGCGCCGTCGTGCGCCGGTGTACCCAGCCATTTGCATATGAATCAGGATCAGAGGAGCGCACCGAGGGTCCTGAAGCGTGTATGTGGCGGCCATGATACGAGGACAAACAATCGCTCGCAATTATGCAAATCCCGTTGCGGTGGCGTGATGTCTTGGAAAAAAAGAAGAGGAAACGAAAAGGGGGAAGGAGGAACTTTCGCAGAAGTGTGCGCGCGCGCGCGCGGATAATTCGGTTAACGCGTTCAAAAAGCGCATTGCAGTGGCGTAAAATTTCGAGAATTTCGCGGTCGTCCTTACGATCATAATAGACCGAACACTAAGATCTGAATGCATCGACCATTGCGTCACACGTGGACCGCGAGTCGCATTATATGCTGAGTAAAAATCCAATTGCGTTGTTTCAAGTGTCCACGACCGCATACCCTCACACACGCACTAATCGCCAGGTCCTTCCACCGGCTCCGTGCTCCCTCTCGCAATTTGCATATGAATCTAAATCAGGCGGCAGGGATGCACGGTGCACGGACGCAAGACAGACAAGGATACGGAGAAAGAGAAAGAGTTAAAAAGGACGGGCTATAAAGAGCGAAAAAGGAAGAGTGGGGGGGAAAAAAGAGAAAGCGAAACGGTGGTAATGGCGAAGTGAGGAAGACCGGGAAAATAAATGCATGCAGAGAGAGGACCGCAGAAAAGAATGGGTGGCAATAAAGTGAAAAAATTCGAGATTAGTAGCCTCCACTCAGCGGTAACGGCGAGTGGGCGTCTGGCAAGATATAGCGAAGTTCGCCGGACGAAGAATCAGTAGTAAGAATCAACCATAGACACCGACACATTGCCTTACACGTGGCCTGGTAGATAGGGACCCGGGACGGCGAAGGAACGACAATAAAACAACAATGCCAATACGTCCGAAGCAAGGCACCTCTATCTATCCTAATTAGATACCTAATTTGTTATAATATATTAGGCCACGGAGTGGCTTAACTGTATTTCTTACATCGATTCCCAATAAATCCTTCTCTCGCATAATGTGCGAGTCTTTGACGAACAATGAAGGATTAAAAAAAATAGAAAGATATATGCTCTTCTCGAGCAAATAATAAATTATTACCGCTTATACTGGCAATAGACCGTAGTCTGTTGGGTGCAATTTGCGAAACGTTTTCTAGAAGCTGTCGATAGGTTGTAATTTGTGCGTGTTTAAGAGCACGCATTGCGAGCCGTAGATTACGTAATCATAGGTACGGGCATCGATTCAACTCGATCGCGAATGTCAATAGCATCATCCGTTCACAGGGAAAATTGTACATTTCGAATTCCCTTCATTCTTTCGCCGCCGATGACAGATTGTCATCTTTATTTCCATTATTACGTTTTACTCACGTAGGCAATGAAATCGTGAGTGAAATATCGTTTCAAGAACGTTTTTAAATGCAAATGAGAGTTCAGATTCCAACATATTTTTAAAAAATATAGTAACGAGTTGCTCGACGTTCGTTTACATGAATATCGCACACGAGTGCATATTAGAGGATGCAACGTACTTTTTCTATTCGTTTTTGATAATTTTGTTTGCTTACTAAGAAATGTATCGCATCAAAATATTAAAACAATTTTCGTTTACAGTAAACTATTTCTCACGCAAGCAAACTTAAAATCGATTTTACAACGAGATTTTCTTTCGGAAGATAAATCGGCGTAGGAATGCGATTCTTGGAGGTGGAGAATTCTCTCGAGGCGTTTGGATGATACTACCTGTATATCCGTAAAAACGATATCTGAGCAGCACCAGCCTGTCGGACAGTGGACAGTTGTACGAACAGCTGTCCACTCGATTTCACACGACGGATATATACGCAAGCTTCCTCCTACCTCGCGCACGAGAATTACTTACGGCGAGGAATGTAGCCGACCTTTTGTTCGGAAGGCGAAATCCTTTCGCAAAATGTCTCGCACCCATGTGTGTTTACTGTGTCCATCCGTATGTACCTATATCCCAACTACGGACTGCAGCGAAATAACGAAATAGAAAGCCGGAAAGGATACAGGTAGTACATGATGTTGCCCGTTACAAAGCTAAAGGTATCACTCGGTAAAAAGTTCTTTTGAAAAGGCAAATTTTTAAGTTTAAAATCGAACAAAATGAAAAGCGAGTGAAAATTAAAAATTATATCATGTCTTAAATCCATTTCGTTATTTAATGTATATAGAGTCTATTAAAATCTATCGTATCATGGATCTTTTGATAAATTTCAATTTGTAACAATATCTAAATATTTAATATAAAATTATTAATTAAAAATTCTGTGAAAATAGGAATATATATATATATATATGTTTGATATTAATTTACAATTAAAAAATTTTTTACGTTTTTAATCCGAATTTTTTCTCAAGACTGAACAATTAAACTCTAGATGTACGAGGAAGATTGCTATCTCTGCAATTGTAGCGATGGCTTTCTTGATATTTGTTACTTGCGCGGTTATCACAGAGCTTTTATATCGGATCGAATAAATTCCTTTGCCGGTAAAACTGACTAGAGCCACACTATATGATTTCCCAAGGGTACATCACACCCCGCAACATTTTGTGAAACGTCCGCACAGGCAAATATAGATGTTTGCACGTCACGATGGACAGGACAAACAAAAGACTTTAAAAGAGAACAAAACTGGAAGTAGAGCGAAGCTACAGTATTCTTACAATAGTGATCTTGGGACCAATTAATTTCAGCTCTCGTACATTTATATGCACGGGAAATAAATATAAGCATCTACAGAATAGTAACGAGCTAGGATTTAGCTTTTACAAGAATATGAATACACAACTAATAAAATTTAATCAAAACTCATTAGTATTATAATAATATATAATAATATTTCGCATGCCGATTATATTGAATATACAAATTATGGTTTGTATATGTCCATGGTCAATCATTACAAAATAATCAATACATCAACATCAATATGTAGCGCATAACTACGATATATACATATATGTTCAATAGCAACATGTACAATAATAATGTAATCCTGCTCATAACCGCATATTTTTGTAAACAATGATACATCTGCTATGTCGAAGAATTAATGCACGAAAGCACACGACAAAACAGCGAAATTCGTTTAAGTAAATCATTCATAGAAATTACACGAAAGGCCGCAGGTGGTCGCGAAGAAAGGCAGTAGAGACACGAATGGCAGATAAAAATAAAAATTATGAAATTGATGAAAGTACATCACAGCGACGAAGCAGAACCGCATATTATTACGTATCCCTTCTAAATTAATGAAAGCGCACGTCGCGGGCCACAGATGTAGATTATTCTACCGCTACGGTGTGTGTGTATGTGTGTGTGTGTGTATCCGCCTGTATTCGGTATTAAATGCGCGCGGACGGATAAGAGACCCAGATGCAAAAGTGGACGACGAGCGTAAAGTGGAAGGCGCAGTGAGAACAAATAAGCTGTAAAGAGGGAGGGGAAATAAGGCGCGCGAAAGGATAACATCGCGAGGAAAGTGTTTGCCAGATTGCGTTACATTAAATATAATTACAGCGACAGCGAGAAGCGAGCAGGTTGAAACTTATAATAATATGGTACACGGTAGTCTGCGCACGGTACTAACTAGCTCATAGAGTGCACGTAGACGCGTGTACACGATAGTATAGTAAATGTATAACACAAAGTACTCGTGCACGACCCTTGTGCGTTCTCCTCGCGTCGCGAGAGACCGCCGCGATCCCTTATCTCTCGAGCGCTGCAACAATATTTCGGCGTTTCTTCACTTTCATCATGTCTCTCTGTCTTTTCACAATATCCTTTAGCAAAAGTTCTCTTCAATGCCCGTTGGGAAGATCAATGATGTGCATCTTTTCAATCCGATTCATTTTCCATGTCTCTCTGCTGCTGACTTTTATAAAATTGTTTTTATTCTTTTGTGCATTTTTTTTATTACTCTTTTTATCTATTCCGTTTTTAGTTGTGTTTGTTCTTGTTTGATACCTTTATAAAAAATATAGTACCATGTACTATGTCGTATGCACTTAACGATCAGCAATTATTGTTCGACGTCGGTATTTTATCCACATTAATCTGACGAAGACAGCCGTCCAAGTAACTATAAAGCGACTTAGAATGCGTGTTAAGAGCAATAAAAAAGCAGTTTTTTTTTAAGAGAACAGCTGGTAAAAATTGATTGTGCACGACTGCCGCTGAAAGCGATCGATGCTCGCTCGTTATCTTAAGATTTGTCGTATACCATCATACGTCACATGTTCTTTAGGTAACGCATGATGGTGGAGCTTTCATAAAGAACATTTAAGAATACATCCTAAGCTATCTTTAGAAAACAGCTTTTAAGCATGCCACTTGACTTACAATTCACAAAATATTTGATAAACAATAGTTATTTATATTATAATTTATGAGAAACGAAATCACGACTAAATTCAAGACTCAATCTGACTAAATATTAATATAATAAGAAATAATTATTTATGTTAAAATATTAAAAAGTTAAACTTAATATTTTGTGCGTACATTTTTCGTTATAATAATAATTATATTCTATATTATTAACGAGATACTTCATACAGTTGTAATTCATAATTAATTAAATTTTTTCGTTAAAAATAAAAAAAATAAAAAATATTTTTCCTGCAGCGCTCATATAAAAAATAACAAATTTTGATGTAGATATTTAGTCGAAATATTATACATAACTACATCCTCATTACTTAAAACATGAAAAACTGATGAGAAAAGTTTGATAAACAGTAAACATAAAAAACATTACAAATACATAAAAAGTAATGTTTTCAAAATGTATAACTTTTAACATTACGGTTTGAAAACATTTTTAGTATTTTTACGCAGAGTGGAAACTATCACATAAAACAAAATAATTGTTTAAGTATTCTTTAACTTTCTATATTTCCGAAATTATTAGAGATACAAGAAATATTAAACCAGTATTTGTATACTATACAAAAGTGTTGTAAAAAATTTGCAAAGTGATTTCTTTTGAAGAAAAGGAAAGTTAATGTCTTAACTTTCACAATCTTTCATCATTTTTATCCTATTTATCCCATAAAAGAACTACGATCCTTATCTAATATTTTATAATCTTTTCACTTTAATTTTTAACTTTTCCTATTAACTTTTCTCTTAAGATTACAGCGATAAATTTTAATTTGATCGAATTTATTATCGATTACTTAATTCTTTTATGCGAATTCTTCATTAAGAGACCACGTCTTCACTCGTATTTTTTATACATATAAAAAATACAGTGTAAGTAGACTGTAAGTATTTTCTAAAAAACCAGTACAAATAAGGTAAATATCGCTGATGACGGAATGAGATGTAATAAGTGAGATGAACCGATTGATAATCAATCTATAACGCAAGAAAAGTTTGAGTTGAGAGTTGGCAGCGTTATCTCTACAGGTTCTTGAAAAGCTTTCTAAGGGATGGAAAGGGTTTGCCTCCGAAATTGATGGGCGATCCTCGCGCCGACGGAACCGGGAGTCAAGTTGATGGACCGAGCGACGATAAGGCTACAGAAGGGTGATCCGAGGACGTTCGGACGGAATACAAATTTTCCCCCCAGATGACGGATGTCGAGGAGTTTCCACTTCGTTATTCACTCTAGCGGATCCTTCTTCCTATCACCCCATGTCTCGAGTCCCACGTCGTTAGGACGTTCAGCTTTCCGTCACCCTTACCCATACGAGCGGAAATTCATATGCAAAATTTCATTTCTTTTTTACGAAGAACGATCGATGACATATGACGCGGAAATGACGAAATCATAAATCTATACGTATGGAGAATAATCATAGAGCGTGTCTTTCGTATACAACGCGTAATAATGATCCCTCGTCAAATCATAAGATTTAATTTTGTATTTTATAAGTATTACATTAACTGATTATTAAAATATATTTTTACACGATGGATTTGAAACAATAATACGGAAGGCTATGTTATACAGGGGCTCATAAAGCTCATAAATCGCTAATAAAATTTAATATTCATTTTCATAATTTTTTTGGGTTTTCTTTCTGTATTAACGGAATATAAGGATTTTATCTCCGAATTATCGAAATTTTGAATAATTATAAATTAATATTTGCCACAAGTTCTTCAAACAATAATGAATTTTAAAAACTTATTAATTCTGTTCTCTAAAGACACTAATACACCACAGACAGCTCATACATTACGTGATATAAACTGCAGTAGTGAAATCATATTCTTTTATGCAATCTATGAAATTTTATGGAGATTGTATTACTTTTTACAGATGCAGTAAAGTCTATATAACGCGCTGTGAATTTGTTTTTGCTGTTCGCAGCGGCATACAATACATTCTCAGCACATCGTTTGATATTGAATTAATTAATAATATCAAACTTTGCCGAACGATGAATCCCAATTGCGGTAGACATCAAGCCACAATGCAACTTAATGAAGATGTACGGATAGTACGAGGAAACCGCAATGCACATGGTAGATACGCATATATTCAGCAATATTGGCATTTCGTTGAACACAATATCGCACGTCCGCAAATTACTGTTAGTTAGAATAGAATGTTCCAATCGAAGATGATTCAATTGCCGTGTGTACGTTATAACATGTCTTTTGAACAGTTCATAAGATTCAAATCGTAAATGTAAATAAACCTGATATCCATAAGTCTTTATTATTAAGGTTTCTATGTTTATGTTAATAATAACAAGTTAATATGTCTATGAAATTTTTTAAAAGTAATTATATATTTGGATATCGTTTATAAATTTATCTTATAAATCATAACAATAAAATAATCATAATTTTTCGAATTAAATGTTAATCCTGTTTAGTTGCTATATGAATTAATATGTAACTATGTGATAGATATATCATAATGTATGTACAATAACTTTATGTGTTAGATATATCATAATATATAATAACTTTAACAAATGTCATCGAGAAATACATCTACAACTTTTACAAAAATGTTACATTCCCAAAAAGATTCAAGAGAAAAATTTTCCCATTTATATTTTTATATTCGTGTCAACTTTTATATTCACGAGATTTTATGAGACAATACACTCAATCTCGAAACGAGTTGTTTCAATATAATAATTATTTGATCAAATTTCACACAATTCTTTACAATTTTGAAATTAAATATTGGTTAATTTGTTATCGAGAAATTAATTTATTATTATTTCGTATATTATTTCGGTTCTTTGTTGAATGGTCAAGTAAACTTTCAATTATCTAATTACTTAAACAGAAAATATAAATTTATAGGGCAATTAAGATATCAAGTATATTTGTACGAATAGGTTGCATAATTTATTGTCACGTTTCTTTTAATTGCAAAAAACAATTAAATTGCATTCTAAGATGATAGAAGCGGGGCACTCAATAATCCGCGACTGCTTTCATACGATGCTAGAGATTCTAGAACAATTTACGAGCGAGATATTGAAACGAGAGGCAGAGAATCTGTATCCTATCAGCCCTTGGAGCAATAAAAACACGCCCTTCTTTCATTCGCATTTATTGGTCGAAATTGCCTTTTGCCGAATAGCCCTTCAAATCCTTTAAGTATATCGAAAGCGACAATTTTATTATGGATTATCAACTGTTAGCCTTGAAAATCCATCATCACATAAAATTATGAAATATTTTTATTTATGTTAATAAAAATATAATTACGTACCAATATACTTTACTATAATAAATGCGATTAATCATAATTTTTAATTTAATATTAGAGATAAAAAAATGAATAAGTTTGGAAGAATATTGAAACGTTATATAGTATTACCACGTGTTACCAAGTGTATACATTGTACTCACATCTTCGATAATGGCAGAGGAAAGTCTAACAGCTTTCAGAAAGCTGTTTAATTATTCGCAGGTCGTAAGTTCGCCGTGAAAAGTATTCACGTTTAAAAGTGATACAGATATGGACAGCACTTTTGCACATTGATATCAATATCATTATTATCGATCGAAAAATTGATACACATGTCGTCTTACTTTTTCTTTATACTGCATTAAAGATATTACGTAAATGTGTGTGCGATTGGTGTACGATAAACAGAAGTCTCGTAACGCATGCGATAATATTTGCTGTCGGGGCAATAAGGACTATCTTATCAAATATGGAGGAAGTTTTACAATATCCATAAGTTTGGTCCTGTCCGGAATATTTTACGAATTCCTCGAACTTTCCGCGATCTAATGGAACGTAAGCTGTATTATTGAATGCGTCCATTATCCTAATCGCGTGATGCTATATAATTTGCCTTAACTGCATAGCCTCTATACGGATTAATTTATTATACGAAACCTAATCGCTCGCGTGCTTTTACGGTAACGTGTATCTAATAAAATTGCATGAAAGATTAAAAAATGTTTATGAACCGTCTATCTTTTATTTATTGTCTTCCATAATAAATTATATTCCTTTTTTATTAATAACTAAGTATTCAACGTTATTATTACGTTATATTATATTCGGTATTAGTACCAATAACACTAATATCGAAAAGTAGAATGTTTTAGCTCTTTCTAGCCAACGCAAAAATGTCTAAATTGACAGTTAACAATTATCATCATGCTTAAAAATTACAATTTGACAAAGCAGAAAAAATATCATTAGGCACGAAACTATGTGTCACATTTGTAAATCTCATCAGTACACAAAAGGTTAATAATGAAATCCCACCAACCGACCTTAATCGAATAACAAATTTTAATGTCCCATCGTTTCTGCATGTTTGTGAAAAACCCGCGCCCCCGAAATTTATAGCGGCGTTGATGTAAATGCTATGTATTTCAGGTCGACGGAAAACTGCATAGAATGTCGAACAAAATTGCGGAAACAATATATTCGACGAGCGACTGGATGAATAAATGGCCGTGACTATCGATTTTCATGGATCGATAGCTAGCTACGGTTTCGTTTGCCTTCAACCCTCGGGGGCTAGAATCCTCCCGTCCGTCACCGCCTATTGGACCCAAATATCGTTTATTGCTTTCGGCCTAAAAACAATGCCTTTACGCAGTCGTCGTTCTGAACGCAATGGACGTACATACTCGTCGAAATTGCGATAGAAGCCACTGCGAATCGCTGCGGTCGTTAATCGATCGTCGGTAGTTTCATTACAATGTTGACACGATGTGGAACAACGATGCGTACAGCCGAGCTTCGAAAAAAAGAGAAAAAAACGAAGCTAACGTAAAGGTTATGCTTAAACAGCTTATACATAATGGATTACGTATTCATAATAAATAAAAATGCAATAATCACTGAATCTCAACGTTCATATTACATTACGTAAAAAGCGTGATAAAGAAATGTATATAATTCAATTGTCAAAAAAAATATAACAGTTTTTATACAAGATGACAAAGAAAAATATTCATCTTGAATATTTCATAATATCTTTCAACTTCATTCCATAAGAAATTTATAATATATATAAAAGTTTTTATTTATTATTTATTTAAAATTCTATTACAATATTCAACAGATTTCGATACTCCAAATTTAAAACATTGCAAATTTTAGCAGATATCAAATCGTGGATGTATTTAAAAATTGAAATGCTAAATTCAATTGTAAGATAGAAATCAATGGAGTATAATTAGTATAATAGAGATTTGTACGATTGTAGAGATTTGCACGATTTGCATATTTTTCCCTTCACGTAATAAGCTAAATACTTTCTAAAAGATAAATACCAATTAAAAAATATGTTGGCCAATACTTCTTGTGCATATTTAATAGTAAAGAAAAAGAAGCAGAGCGATCCAAACATTAAGGAGAAAGCATATTTTTATTTGTTACATGTGTCGACGCGTAAAGCTGGATCCAAAGCAAGCAAGGGAGCGCGAGCAAATACAAATGAACAATTTGCATGAGTGTGAATGGACTGGCAGCACTCGTTGAAACAAGTTATTCATTCGTGTTTGTTCGAGCTCGCTTGCTCAGTACAGATCCGGCTTAAAGTATACACGTGTAAAATTAAGAGTATAATTTTCGTATATAAACTTGCAAGTTCTATTATAATATTATTTCCGCAAATAACAAAAGAGAATATCGTAAATTAGAATAAATTCCTAATTATTATCAACTGATTTCTCATCGATACAAAAATTCTCTTATCGTTTTCCCTTTTATCATTCCCGCTACGTTTTCCCTTAATTAACTGTAGAGAACTAATTTAGCTAATCCGCGTCAACGAGAATTGTGGTGAGGAAAGCTATACCCGTACCCAAATGAGATCAAAAATTAATTTCCAATTATTCTGAACCACCTACTAGCTGAAAATAGCCTGCATCGTGAAAGAGAAGCTACATAACGGATCACGAATAGCCATTGAACAGGAATAAACTGCGAAACGCCATACCGACGCGGAATACGTGGCTAAAACGTTTGGCCATTTCAGGATAATTCGGCTTTATTCGTTCGTAACGACCTGTACATACGCGCGTACACAAACAATACAAACGATTTGATAATTTCTGATAATGAATGCGTGAAGAATTCAACGTGGCGGTCGTACCACGTCTTGTCGGGTGCTCGTAACAGGGATCACTTTGAATCGTCATGGAAATTGCACCGGAGAGATGCGTTAGACGCCGAGGGGTAATGGGGATACCTCTTCGAAGAGAAGGATAACGGGGAATAGGTCGTCAGTGGACGTCGCTCGTGGTCGGAATGAAATGGAACAACGTAAACCAGGAAGTGGTGAGAGATGGAGGATAGGATTCACCAACGGAGTGGGATGCAAGTACCGACCGCTCTCAAAGCTCCCTCGGGATAGTGAGAGACCCGGCTATTGGTTACTCCATTGCTCATCACAACGTACCAGAGCAAGCTCGAACAAAGCTCTCCAGCGATGCTTTTCTTATGGTTGCCTAATCTGGCTTAGACAGAGAGAGAGAGAGAACCGTAAGAGAAAAGGATGGAGAGGGAGAAAGGGGAGAGAGAAAGAGAGAGAAAGAGAGAGGACAATGAGAGACCGCTCCCATGTTCACTTCCATCGGTCCAATTTACGTTACTAAGAATCCCGAAACGAAACGACATCTCGGATAACATGCACAATTGCAATCGATGTCTAAGTACGATCAGCATTAAATGTCAATGTCAGTAAAAATTGAACAAAAACTAAACTAAGAGAAGTCAAGAGAGAAAAGACGAATATGTAAAAATGCGTCATATTTTGGAAAATATTGGGAGAGAGGATGACTTCCCGCTTCATCACGTTTGAACGATGGTGACTGTTTGAAGTCATTTGAGCAGAACAAATACAAGCGGACGTGTATCACACAAGACTGATGAAAAATTTGGTCAGAGAGAATATTTAGATCTCTGAAGTTAAAAATAGCAAAGTTGTAGAAATTAGAAAATACTGTAAGATATTGTAATGAAATTACACACTCATTTCTAATAATAATTATATTCACAATTGAGATGCAAAATAATTTGTTACGTGCAGATAGTGAGCGAAAATGCAAGATGTTTTAATAAATAATAAATTTTATAGTCGAAATATACGCTCAAAAATATGAATTATGCAAATCTCAATATAAGATTCGGAAATTAAAGGAAACGAATTAAATGAATAATGATATCATTACTTATCGATTAAAGATACATTAAAATTTTTATGATGATTTTTTAGCGTCTTTGATGAATACACAATAAAACAATAAGTAGTAAGAATATGATCAAAAGTTGTGTTCACGAATGAATTTTCAATTATATTTCCATTAATCGGGCAAACAGATTCGAGCAAAAAAAATTCTACGAAAGTAAAATCGATTTTGCTCGTATGTCGTACTAATTCGAAAACCCCACACACGCTGACAAGTCACCAATTCCCTGGTGAATGGTACATGTTTTATCAGTAAACATGTGTCGGCATGTTGTAACATGCACGACGAAAGCTCCTACGCCGCAACGAAATCAGTCCAAATTCGCAGGATAATTTTAATTAGCTCTATAAATCCGCATGTACCAAGCAAATCAAATCGATCCAATCAAAGAAAGAATTACGGACGATGCACAGGGACGTTCGAATCGCTCTTTCCTATCCCTCGCGATGCCCCTTTAACGCGCTCTTAACGGCGCGTGTGTGCGGTCGCAATTGCTGCCACATGACTATAAGAACACAATGCAACGACTGTTGTTGATGACACGTTAAACCATCATCCGGTCCAATACGTCGGCCTTTGTCACGTATATATGAGTTCAATTATACGTGCCGTACGCGTGTATTAAATACAAAAGCCCGTAACAGAATAGGCGCGAATACATACTATTGCAAAAAGTACGATAGAGCAGGTTGGTCCAGCGTTCACGTTCATTCGTCCGCAGGAATAGGGAACGAGAAGGGAAGGAAAAAACAATAAGTACGGCGAATGAGAAAAAGAGGTACAGGAAAGAATGAGAAGAAAGAGAGAAGGGAAAAGAAACAGAAACAGAAACAGACACAGGCAAAGAGATAGAGAGAGACAGAGAGAGACAGAAAGAAAGCGCGAACGGGAAAAATAGTTCACCTTTTTCCACCCCGACCATCGCCTATTTTTTTCCAGGTTTTGCTCCCTTTCATCACTCGCTCGACGGAATAGACGGGCGCACACTGTGAAGAGAAGTGAGAGGGAGGGGCCCGAGGTATCCGTCTGTTTCACTTGAAAAAGGCACTTTCCGCGGCAGCACAATAACCAGGACTGGTTAGGTACGTGCCTGAAATAAAACGGGACGTTCGTTCTTAAATCTCCTTTCGCGCTGGAGAGCGTGCACGATCGCCATGTTTGGATAACGAATACGATGAACCATAACGCGCGGATCCCCCACGCGAATTGGACATGTCGTTGTTTTTCACTGTGACTTCTCTTAACCACAAAGTAAAAAAGGAAACAAAAATAAACGTTCGCGCGTACTCATTTTCATTGATTTGGAAAGATAGGTCCGCATAATACTCGCATGTGCATGCATGAAATGTAATTAACATGGACATGTTATTACGTTTCGTTTGCCCACGTGTACATAAGAGCTATGCGTAATCCCAACAGTGTAATATCCGCTTCTCTTTATATTTTTAATGATAAACCATCATACGCAAACCGTGTACACCTAAATTTAAAGATTAATGAAACTATCCTCGATAGCGTTATTCCGCTAACTTTGTTGACAACTTAATGACGATAGAAATTATTCATCATCATAGATACGATCATACATTAGATAGGTGGAGTAGCGTGATGCAACGCATTTGCCAGGCAAAATAGTAATTTCAATTTGGGAGCATTGTTAATGCATTACCGCAAGGGCGTGCAAAATCGCGTTTACAGCCGGACACGCGGAAAGGTGGAGAAGATTGATAATTAAAAAACAGAAAGTACAGAAACATCGCGGCCGCCATAAATTTCAATAACGATTTAAAGTAACGTGCTGAACAATAACGCGCGCGGGGAACAATGACAGATTTTAACACAATAATGCAGTACCCTCTGGGAATCGAGTCGCTAACAAATTGGCTGGTACCTCAGAATTATGATTAATAGGTCGTATCCTCCGGGGAATTAAAATGAAACTTTACTCGGCGCTCATGTACACGACATTATCATCCTTTATTGTTCGCGTAGCGAGAAAGAGAGAGAAAGAGAAAGAATGAAAAGAGAGAGAGAGAGAGAGAGAGAGAGAGAGAGAGAGAGAGAGAGAGCATCGGAGGAATCACCCGTGTCAGAATCTTTGACAGGTGCATCGCATTCCATTAGACTTCTCTCGTAGATTGAATTAAATTGAATTCTGCCCACGAGCGAATTAATTTTCCTGAGCGGCGCTAGAGGAACGGGAGGAAAAGAATCGGCCGCGCTAGACGCGCTCAATAAGGCTTACTCATTAAATCCGTTACACGTGGTAGCGAGGCCTGGGCGAGGGATACACAAGAAGCCTCTAACAAGAAGTGCATCCAATTTCAAGGCGTATTTAACGTGCCGTATATCATACGGCGATACGGCTGTAGTGGTGCGTGGATGTCTCCTGGCCCCGTATTTCTTATGTATTTCGTGTCCGGTTCCCGTGGTCAGGAAGATATAATATATGCTTTATAGAACGGTAAGAACGGCGGAAGGCGGCGTAGCGTTTGTCACTTTCTTCTTATACACGCACGATATATACGCGGCGGAATCATTTATCCGCTTTTGAAGACAAGGAAGAGAGAGAGAGAGAGAGAGAGAGAGAGAGAGAGAACCGAGAGAAAAAGAGAGAGAGAGAAGATAGCGTCCGCCCTTTACACGCGAGTCACGCCTGACCTGGCAAAAGCATGGGATAGAGCGATTTTTTTCGATAATCCCCCCGTAGATAATTTAGTGCATCGCACGGGAGAAATGTGTGGCCTTTCGCTAACCGTCCCGCGAGAACAACATTTCATCGCGGCTCGATTTCCTCCTTCCTTCCTGCCTTCGCGCGGTTACGTCGCCTCCTGCGATATTACTTTTCGCTATCGATCACTAAAAAATGAAGCTGACAAGCACCTTGGCGACAACGATATAATACATGTCACGTACCGTTTTCGCGTCTTGATAATTAAAACGAATAACATAATAAGCATTTATCGAGGAGAAGACTGTTTAATGTAACTCCTCTCGTTGTGCGAGTTTAATTATCTTTGCACATTTAAATGCCGCGTCGGGATGACGTATGATAACGTTGTCAACGTTATTTCATTGATAATGAACGTCCTCATTCGTCATACGCCGATGCATATCGAACGGACACAATACCACAGAAATTCTATTAGAGTTGAATAATAATTGCCGATTTTTCATTCCCCTCGTAATAATATAATTATAAAGTACATTTTGCACGCAAATTTATATTAAATCAATTGCTGTCGCATCGAATAATGTCAAATAAATCTAACGATATGATATATTAATTCGATAATTAATGTAATATAATAGGACATAGATTTATAAAATCAAATAATGGTTATTAGCACGGTATAAATTAACGTGTTATTTTATGTCTTATTTAATGTACACTATTATTTATTATTTATATATATTTTATGCCAAAGTAATATTTATTATAAATAAATAACAATTATTATTAAAATGATAGAAAATCCAATTCATTAATGATAACAAAAAGTACAAATGCATCTAAAAATTTCGGAATTGTAAAAACTAATCAGTTATCAGTAGTTTAATTAAAAATCATTTTGTTCTTCATGCTTAGTCCGTGACTTTTTTTGGATGATATTACATCGTAAAAGTATTGCCTGCTGTTAAATCGAGCAAGCTCAGCCAGATAGAGTTGTACGAGTTGTAAGAGAGACGACACTCAGTCGCAGGGAACTCGAATTACAGTGGAAGAAGAACTCGAATGAAGATTATTTTCGCACAATGAACTTCGCGTACGACGACGACGTGAGCGGAGAAGCGGCAGTGCGAGCGAAAGCGCGGATTACTAACATAGTAAGATGACTCGACTCGAACGTCAAGCTAGTTCTGGAAGTAGCGTACGGCGTGTAATTCGTCCGTCATGTCCACGTATGCGTCGTGATGCTACAGGCGTCGTCGTCATGTGTACGATATATCGTCGTGTGCAGACATTCCGCGTGGGTCGCATTACGTGGTACGCTGGCGTCCGAAAGGGGAAACGTTCCCTCGAACGGCCATATCTATGTCGAGAGACTTCCTTCGGGAGTTCAAGGATCATGAGGGAGCGACGGGGGACAGTGTCGCAGGATGTCCGGGCGGATAATTTTCCCTTAAATACAGTCAGCAAGAATAGCGGTCCTTCGAGTAACGACCCCAACCTCTTCTCTCGTTTCCTGCAGGGTTCATCCTAAAAGATTTCTCGCAGAAACTACGGCATCCGACGTTAAAAAGGAAGGGCGGTAGGGTCGTTTCCTATCTGTCTGGGGTTTACCCCGTTGCTACAGGCCCCCTAAGGAGCGTATGTCGCTCTTTCTGTCTAGCCCGTGTGCCTCCCTCTCTTTCTGCGCCTTGGCCTCCCGGACTCGCCTCTCGAATCTTGTCGCCGTCGAAGAATCTCCGCGAGTACGCCACCCGGGGCGAACCTTTGTCCTAAATGATAAACTTTACCCGCAGGACTCTACCGCAGAAAAGTTTCCTTGTCCGCCAATAGGGAAAGCATTTCGAAACTTCGGTACTTGTTTCACGTTAGCCTTTATCGTTCGTTACCTTACGTTCTTAAAGCGCGCTTGAAGCATTACTTTCTCCATATGATACGTGTGTGCGTTTTTTTTATTTAATGAATAAATTGTCTTCTTAACGTTAATTAATTTATTCAACAATTTTCCATCAACGAGTGTTCCGCAACAGTGAAATAAAAGTGATCATTACAGAGTACAGTTATGAATTTTTCAACTAATAAAAAATGCCATTTAAGTAATTATGTGAATTCTTTTAAAGATTTTTAATTAATTTTAATAAATAAAATAAATTTTTAAAAACATTTATTATATATTAATCTTTTATTATATATTATATTATATATTAAAAAATTATTTTCATATTTTCCAATCAGATTGAAACGAACTCGTGCAGAAATATCTGAATTTAACAGCTAATTAATATTTATCTTTTACAAAGACTAGAGCTACGTGTTCAATGTTTTAATAACGTAATGTGTATAACATATTAGATATAGAGAATTAATAATGGTCAAAGAATGCGAATGAACGCCCTTCAGTTTCTGTATTGTCCAACATTGTCCGAGTATCTTCATAGTTACAGAAGAACGTGGACTCAACATTCGATGAGGATCCATGCGGAAAACTCAGTGATGGACAACTGGTACGATTATACGTTAGCATGACATGGCAGCTTGAGATGTTCGTGAAAACGCAAATACAAAAGCCGTTGATAGATTGATGAGCGTGCTCGTTAAATGCATAACTCCCCGGAAGTACAGATCATCGTCGAAGGAGAAAGAAATTACGCAAGAGATTCTCTTAGCATTTCAGTTACACGTTCATTTATAAAGCACGAAACAATCGGATTTATCTATGATGAGAGTGTAAAAGAAAATTAATAATTAATGTTTTAATAATTGCAAAGAAAACAATACCGTGAGAGAGATGCCATACTTCCTATGTAGATATATAAAGTATTTTTTAAATCACGTAAAAGTAAATGCTTCTAAGAAGGTTCCTTTTGTATCTATTACGTGATTCTATAATCAGTCGTCTATTCGATAGAATATAATTTGTAAAAATCATATTCCATTGAATACATATTCTATTAAACTATAAAATATATTTCTATTATATCTCTGATAAGGTCTTCCATTACCGTTATGAGTACAATACAGTAATTCAATATAAACAACATGCAATCATCATGCGCATATAGTTTATATTACGTTATGACATATGCTAATATCAGAGACATTCAATCTTTAAAAGACCTATTCTCATTCGTCGCAAGATACGGACAACACAATTGCATAGCCCGAGGATTAGATTTAATTCGTAGGCGAAATGAAAGGAAAATAGATTTCCTGGATCTTTCCATGTACGGCGAGCTGTGTCTAGGGAGGAGCGCGTATGGACGTAAAAGTATTCACACGGGAATATATTTCCCGTTATACACGCAGGACGACATATAGCGCAGGCAGTTCTAATTTGCTCGAGTTTGTCCTTTAGCGGATATTGCACGAAATTAAAAAGAGGCGATGGGGACGCAACGAATTAGCCCAGGTGGCCCGAGTAGGCGTAAATTGCTGACGCACATCCGTGTGCACTTCGCAGAAAAGACCGGAAAGAGGCGCAGGCAAACACACAGGATTGAGCACACGTACCACGTGTTAGGATACTCTTTAAACTTCTCTCGCGGCGCTCGCGGGGAAAAGAGAAAGAGAGAGGGCAAATCAATATGGGCGCGGATAGCATGCGCGTTGCAACACAACGGACTTTGCAAACTGGAACTGGAATAAAGTTCATATTTACGTTTTTTAAACAAGCGCACATGCGCTTCGGCATTTACTACCATATTATTTTTCTGTCTATGTTTGATTTTAAGAAGAGCAACAGCCTATCGCAACTATCCGCCTTAAATAATGAACGGCATGCGCGACGGAATTACCCAAAGATTGCAAATGTAGATAAATATTAAATACGCACGTATAAATAAATATTATATCCGTTTAAATATTCCAACTATTTTTCATGAAAATGTATATTTTATGCAACAAATTGTAAATTATACGTACATCCAAGCTTTTCTTCGACGAATAAATAACGCGATCAATGATATGAAAACAAAAATACATTCTTTATTGTATAAATTATACGGAGTATTATATTGTAATATCGAAATTTTTTGGTCGATTTATCTTCGATTGTAAAATCAAATTGTAATATGAGTTAACTGCAGGAACGAGAACAGAATAAGTATCGAATTTGTAACAATTACAGAAGAGACACATTAAAACAAAAATATTATCTGTGGTTATACACGCTATATAATTGTGACATTAATGAACCACATTTGATATTTATTCCGCTTAATTCTTGTCTGTTTAATGTACGATATATCCATTATTCAGAAGGGCAATTCCAAAGCGGATTTCAACAATGTATAAATACAGTCTAATTACTACATTAACATTCCACGTTCGTTTCGTGTAGATATAAAATATGACAGTAGATATTACGAGTTGGCCGTGCTATAAATTAATTGTAGAAAGATTTAAATTAATATGACAATTTTATTGGATTAAAATCTCTTATTAGACTAGCGGGCACCGATATACGCATTTTATGCAGATTTGTAAAATGCTACAGAACGTGGAAAAATATTCAATCGTAGAGGCAGTCAGATCGCGATGGGGAAAACGAGAAAAAGAAATTCGCGTAGCTCTTTAATTACGCATCGAGGTATGGCTATTCCCTCTGGATTGCATGTCCACTGCTTATAAGCACGTTGTCCCTCCGGCGGTAGCTTTGACGAGAAGAACGGCGGTTTGCGCAGGTTTTAAACGAAAAATGATATGAATTAATTGAATCGAGTTTAATCGGGGAATAAAACGGGCAAATACGCGTTTCCACTTCGTACATATACGCATAATGGATGTCGCAACATTTACAGGAGTATTTAACTATAGAGCCGGTAGAATGCAATAAAACAAAGATGTGAGAGATTTAACTACAAAGAAAACTCCCCGCCGAGCTCGAAATATCGCGCCAATTACCGGATTAGTTCTAATTGCGCTCTCACCAATCCCACACGAAAATGATGCATGAAACATGTTTTAACAGTTATCACTATCGTCGCTTATGGCAGGTTTTAGTAGCTTATTTCATACTGTTATTAAACAACCGACAAATACGCGAGACATTATAATTACACTTTACATTAAAATAATGAACAGAATAAAATAAACCGAGATAGCTTTGATACTTGTGTTATCCCTACTTTACATTTAATGCGATAATACCAAAGAGAAATTAAATATTAGGGAGCACGATTAAAAATTTGTTGAATAAATTGTACGCCAATATGGTAAGCACGAACGATAAATGATGCAATATAAATATGTACTCAATATGTACTTAGTTATTTTTAAAACACAATTTACAAGTGCGATTATCGGTTTTATAGACACGCCCTAATTCTAAATTTTGAATATTAAGCCGCACAATGAGTTTACTAAGATTAAAAAGTCGATTGATCAATTTAATTTGGGTCGATTGGTATATAATAAGCGTGTCATTCATCGGTTGTTAGATCATTTAATATAATTATCTCGGAAACATGCACGCCAAATTCATTCAATCACAATAATTATTCATACAAATTCTTGTTTTCATTAAACGCGCAAGCGAAATTTAATGAATAAAGTATGTGTTACTGCTATTTCATCAAATAAATCAAGATTTTAACAATTCCATATGATTTTTCGATATGATGATTCGAGATAACACTAATGTAATATAATACTTTTATCACGCGATATAACGTGATAAAATAATTATTGTAAGTATTATATAAATGAAAACAAGTAATTGAGATCATTTGTGCACGCGTTTCGAGGATATGCATAAATATTTAAGAATTTTACGTATCAAAGCGGACTTTGAATTTTAATTTATGATTAAATTGTATCACGTTCTATATTATTCGCATAATCAAAATAAGGCCATATGAAGCAATGCGGGAAGCACAGCTCATGCAAATAATATTAATTATCATGTACAACGTAATATATAATATCATTTATAATTGAGTATAAAATGAAAACATGATACTTGTACACGAATAAATTGGATTTAATACTTCATGGATTTATGTTATTATATACATATCTGTTTTAGTGAAAATTAATTCTGGAAGATTAATAATAAATAATCGTACATGTATAAAAGAAATATCTTTAACATTTATCTGTAGATATTTTAACCATTCAATCTTTTCTTAAGAAGAATATAACTACAGTTAGTCGCTGAATAATAAAGATTTGAAGATGAAGTCTTTTATCGATTCGATTTAGCAAATAGACAATAAAAATTTATGTTTAATTTTCAATTTAAATTATTTTTCCTGTCTCTT
>VBVR01000865.1:0-39090 GCA_011638315.1 Tetramorium parvispinum | reverse complement strand
GCATACATTTGCTAATATGAATATTATATTAATTGTTAATGTAACTGTTTTGTTTTTTACACTTATTAAAATCAATATAACTTAATTTATTAATAAGTATATATTTTTACTAACTACTAATTAAGTTACTACTAACATACTTATTTTAAGTTTTTTCTCTGACACACATTCTTTGTCTAGAATAAAATTCTGTAAAGTATATTACAGCTTTTAATATATTTTATATTACATTTTATATTCAATTGCAATTTCTAATTTGCTAAAACAATTATTTAGGATAATTGTTCAAATTTATTGTATTAATGATAACATAATATATGTACATATTTCAAATATGTTTAATCTTAATCATAAATTATTTTAACAATAATTAAAAGTATCCAAATAAATTGTTCCTTTTATAAATATCAGTTGCATATGTGTGACACTGGTGCTTAAAAAGAATTATTCAGGACAACTTGCAACACTTATTTGGATGTGTACATGCATACACAAAGAAAGCTGTAGGTGTTTTATATACATATAATGAAACAGGCATAAAATTTTAGATTCTTATATTACAAATGCTATTGTTATACATCATTAATAAATCCTTATGCTAAAGTATACTGTATAATTTCTCAAATATTTTTTTTTAGAATTTTAATATATAATGTATGTAATCTTTAAATAATTATTTGAATTTATATTTGCAGAAAGTCTTAGAAGATGATGGACAAAGGTGCACACCTTTAATAGTTGCTGCACGTTATGGACATAACAAGGTAGTCAGAATGTTGCTTGATAAGTTCAAGCCTGATTTAGAGCAAGAAGGAACGGTTAAATTCAATGGATACGTTATTGAGGGAGCCAGCGCTCTTTGGGCTGCAGCAGGTAAAAGATTAATATTTAAATAGTTATTAGCATAAATAGTCGCAGCGTCAATAGCATGTCAATTCCAGGAGCGGGACACTTGAACGTTCTTAAAACTCTCGTGAAGGCGGGAGCAAATGTCAATCATGCAACAAAGACTAATTCTACGCCGCTTCGAGCGGCGTGTTTCAATGGACGTTTGGACATTGTTAAATACTTGATCAATCATCAGGCAGATATAAATATTCCCAACATGTTTAACAACACCTGCCTTATGATAGCATCATACAAAGGACATCTGGATATTGTACGTTTATATAGATTATAACATAAAAGAACATCATTATTCAATTGCACATTGTGTGATTAGTCTGTAAATTTTTCTAAACTTTTTTGTATTGTGATTCAGGTTAATTTTTTATTAGACAAAACGGCAGATCCGAACAAGAAAGCATATTGCGGGGCAACGGCGTTGCATTTTGCCGCCGAATGCGGACACAGTGCAATCGTGTGTGAGCTACTGAAGTACGGGGCGCAAATGACGAAGAGTGTAAGCGGCATGACACCTTTAATAACGGCTGCCGAGCGGACGCGCGCGGAAGTTGTCGAATATCTAGTGCAAAGGAATGAAGTGGCGAAGGAAGAAATAATAGATGCTTATGAGCTACTCGGAGCATCTTTCGCTAATGATAAGGATAATTATTGTTTAACTAAAGCGTACATGTATCTGTATAAAGCAATGGAATTAAGGTAAGAGAAACACCACTCATCATTTTGTTTCTATTCTATTGAATCGCAATTTTTTATTATACATATTATTTTTCTTACGTCTCAGGTATAGCGATACTGATAATATTGTATATAAGCAACTAGGTTCGCCTGTGAAAGCATATGAGAATTGGAAGGAAAGCGAAACGTTAGAAAAATTAGAAAGTATCAAAGAAAATCCCAATGCCATACATATGGAATCGCTTGCTATTCGGGAGAGGATATTAGGTAGATATTCGATGCTTCTATTAAAATGCTATATTATACTTCATTGAAAAAGAAAAATTAATATTGTTTGCTTATCAGGCCTCCATAACCCAGAACTGCCACATCCTATAGTATACAGAGGCGCTATATTTGCGGATAACGCTAGATTTGACAGATGCATAGACCTGTGGTTGCACGCTTTGGAACTGAGACAGCTCAACGATATATCTATTGTGACAGACCTCCTTCGATTTGCGCAAGTCTTCTCGCAAATGATACATGTGGGTGTTGATCTAGATATTAATCAAGTGATAAATGTCCTGGAGGCAAGCGTAACAGAGTTGAAAAGGAACAAGGCCAAAATCCAGAATCCAGATTCCAAGGATGACATCGATCAAGTAGTTGTGAGTTGTTTTTAATAAAGTGGACTTTGACTTATAGGTCATACCTTGTCTGCACTGAATAGTGTTTCTATAATATTCAAGAAATGTACTTTTTACATAGCTGATAACATAATTCAAGTGTTTTTGTTAACGAAAAGAGACAAAAAAAATTGATGAGTCACAGATTATAAAGCATTTTTATGAATACGAATGGATATAAATGCATTTACATATTTAAAAATATCTGCATAGGAAGAGATGGAATCAAATATTACAACGACTTTATATATTCTAACGATTCTGACAAAACTGATGACACTTAACGGAAGCAGATGTGAGTCAGATGTATCAGATTTGACCCAGGCACATCATCTGGTTCATAAATTATGCGCGTTACAAGTATGCTTGAAAGACGGTCAGACTCTGTTACATCTTGCTGTGAATGCCGAAACTCCTGTTGATGATTTTCATACGAATGATGTGTGCAAGTACGTTAAAATGCAATATTAAAATTGATAGCATTCGTAATAAGGACCGCGTTAAACGAATTTTTTTGCTTGGTTTCCAGATTTCCATGTGCAGCTACAGCACAATTATTGATTCGCTGCGGTGCTGATATAAACGCAATGGATAACGAAAGAAATACACCACTTCATATTATTGTCGGTTACAGTAAAGCAATTAGGTAAACTAAAATTAATATTATCTATCTTTACATCAATTTAATAATTTAACTTTTTTTCAGTGATTTTGCGACCTTACATTCAATTATAATAGATCTTATAGAAGCTGGAGCGCATATGGATACTGTAAATAACAAGGGACATACCCCATACGAAGCGGTCACCACGGGTGAGTTTATAAATTTTATTATCAATTTATGTCATCGCTGCATTTTCATGTGAATTACTTGGCCGATTTTCAATTTCTATTTCAGGTGTAGCTAAAATAATATTACGTACTCAGACTAAATTGTCTTTAACGTGTATGGCAGCCAAAGCAATTAAGACTTACGACCTGCCTTATCGTGGTAACGTTCCACGTTCACTTGAAAGTTTTATAGAACTTCATGGATCTGGCCTTAATCAGAGTTGACAAGTCTTTAACATTGTCACGAAGAATCAAAATTTTCTTGTACAAAGTATGTAATTTTTAACATTTTCGTACAAATAGAATATGCTAAATATCTGAATAATTTAAAATTGACTATCGCACGTACTTTGATATATTCTATATAAAATCAGAATTCCAAATATCTCATGAAAGATGTGTAATTTTTATAAAATTGTTTAAAAATTATGTATAAGAAAACTTGATAGCTCTATTCAATAATATATTTGTTGAGAATTGTTTTTTTATATCATAAATATTGTACTTTATAGACGGTGAGTAGTATGAGTATTGCTATATAGTCGCTGCCTAATACAGTGTTTAAATAATTAGCGGCTATTGTGCATTGAACTTTTGCTGTCGTTTTTACTGATTATAACTGTAATTACTGTGATAAATAAAATCAAATAAACTTTTCAATCTACGGCAAAATGTATGTGTCAAGACGTTTTCTATATTGTTCGATCATGTACTGTTCCTTTTTGAAGATGCTTGCACGGCGTAAAGAGGCATAAAATGTACACTCTTCGTTATTGCCATATTAAATTTATTTAATATTTACACACGCACTCTGTATACAATCGTGAAACTAGGAAAATAATGGTAAAATATATAAAGAATATACATGCGCACAATACTTTACAATATATTATTTACAATGTTTACACAGACTCGTTTATCTTATCTATTTTACACATTTTACAACGGCGCTCGCTTAACAATAACACTTCTGTACAAATATACACGTGTGTTCAAAATCTTTTGGCAAAAAAAAGAAAGAAAAAAAAATAAATAGAGTAAGATCCTTAGGCAGGTACAATCTATTCGCGGCGGCAGGATTTACGATAGACATGCATTCGCTCGCGTCTGAAAAGACGCGACTGAACGCATACTCTTCGTGGCTCCGTGTTAGCGCGCAAACCGGACATGCCGATTTACGCATCTAATTCGCTGTCCTGTCCCTTTAGTCCTTTTAAAAACATTATGACAATATTGCGGAAACGTTAAATGCGATCCAACGACTGCGGGGAGAATACGCATTCACGTACATACGCGTTTGCACGACGAACGCCATTTACAAAAACGGTGAACATTGCCTTGGTTGATACTTCATCGCGTGTAAAAGAGGCATTTCTACATCGCTGAAATTATCATTAGTCAATTGTGTATTTCCGACACGTGATTTCATTGTTCACTTGCTGAAGTGTTACAATGTCTCTCTGTCAGTGCGATGTGTTGCGGTGATGCGCAATATTTGCCGACATTCAAATCGCTTTATGTTTGTGTCGCACTTCTTTCCTCACACCGTTCATCTCATTTTCACGAAGTCCAATCGACATCTTTAATGCATCGAGTTCGTGATTACGCAAATACATAAAAACACAACTCGCTTGTACATATTTTTATCACTCGGCACGACTTGTCTCGTTAAAAATACATTAAAATTGCGTAATTATGTTGTCGCGCTTTGAAAGCTGGTATATCGAAGTCGAGAATTCGTATAGCATAAGAGCTCGACGGATTAAATGTCTCGTAGAGCCATCAAACGGATTTAAAGCAAATAGAATTTAAATTCATTTCAAGAAGATGAATATTTGAAGAGCACTTCGATCGATGGAATGTTTTCATTCAAAGCCATACCGCGTCGCAATGTATTTTCTGTATTTTCCTTAACACATTAAAGCCTATGGCTAGACCAATAAAGTTAGCAAAAAACAACTATTGAAAATACGATTGGAGCATGAAAACTTCTATTGTTATAAATTGTTATAGAATTTATATTGTTATGAAGTTGTTATAAAATTGTATAATTGTTATAAAAAATAGTTAAAAATCTTTTAATCAGTTTTAATAATTTGTTGCAAGATTGATTTTTGTAAAATTGTTTTTGTCAATTGTTTTTGTAAAATTGTTATGTCAATAATAGTTTTTCATGCTCCGATTCTATTTCTAAATAGTTGTTCTTTCGCTCAATTTAATGGTCTTTATGGGCTTCAATAAATTAATCCTTTATGGGTACATCGGCGATGAATGTAACAATATAAAATGCATTTCGTAGATTCCATTCGTATATTAAATTAAACGTTACATTAGCAAATCTTTCTTTACGCAATTAATATACAATCTACATCTTTTATAATTTATAAAACAGTATTTTATTCCCTGATATGGATAATGTCGATACAAAAATTGTCAAGTATTCCATGTGATCAGAATTGATTAGAGACAAAGCCGTATCTAAATAGGGGCACGTGCCCAGGGCCCAAGACGAGGGGCCCTGAAATGGAGAATTGACCAAAATGAAAAATTATCAAACATACTTTCAAATTTTTGGTAATTATTCAGTTTTAGCTCCCTCACCTCAAAAATCAGTGAAATTAGAGTCATTCGATGTGTTTTTACTCGAAACGAACGAATCTGGCAGTAAAAAGTGTTGCTCTTGCCAACGAGATATTAATCGTTAAAGTTGACGTGTCCAAAAATAAAATCTTGGCCCAGGGCACGTGAAAAGTTAGATAGGGCTCTGATTAGAGAGAATATACAAGCAGGGACTTTGTAAAATTCATTCGCGCAAAATGATTTCATGAAAGAAACACAAAATTGCTGATAAAGAATGAAAAATGCGACAAAATTATACACCAAAGACACTTTGCATGCGCTTGTTATTCTTCAAAATTTTCGTGTCGCATTACGAAGATTCGAACAATATAATGATGGATGTTAATCCATCATTATATTGTTCGAATCTTCGTAATGCCAAATTGTACTTCTTAGTCATCATCTTCTCAAATAAAAGTGATCCTTACCGTCATTTTCTCAATTGGGTCTGCCTGTAAATGAGTAGCTATTCTCATCATTTCGTTTGCAATCAACTCTGACAATGACCCGGTAACTATCGCAATTGTCGCTCAGTTCTGTTGCAACTCGCAAGTGAATTTGATGATGATTAGACGCTGTGTCAATCGTTCTTAACTCGTACTTTTTCATCGGTGGTAATCACGTTCGTCATCATCACATCGAGCTGATTTCGCTAATCACAGTAGAAGCTCTATTTCGGGACAGCTGTTCTCTTGTAAACTGAAATTTTTCTCTTCCTCTTACACTGCGCGTTCACTACGTAACCACGCGGTCGTACGGCCATTCGAGCGAAAGTGAGGATCAAGGAGAGATTTCAGAATGGAGGGAGAACTCGAGGTTCCAACGATCTCAGAGAATGGAGAGATTGTGCTCAAGAAAAAAACAATTTACTTGAGAAAGAAAGAAGGGATCTACTGTGATTAAGAGCTATGTTAATCGTCATATTTCTGATTGGAGTCAAAGGCTACCGTAAAGTCTCTATTTATAGAACTGATTTATCGAAATTCAATGAACGAGCACGATCTTTTAATCAGCGAATCGCCCGTACTTTACTTCCTTCTTTTGAAGTCAGTTGACTTCTACTGAATTACAATTTTTCTCTCATGCTACTTCTCGCTATCACTAGCAATTACGTGATTGCATGAGAAAGCAAGTGAAAAACGCGTTTCTAATTTGCACGTATTAAAATAAGTAAATAGACATTTTAAGTAAAATTTTAGAGAAAAATATTTAGTATCCCGATAATCTTAAGGTAAAGGATTAACTTTTCACATTCAATTCACGCGTTCAATTTTGCATAAATAATATATTAAAAACTCTTAATATAGTAATGAACTTTTTCAAAGTTTCATTCTCGTTATCACCGAACTGTAATATAATCATCCGCGTTTACCTCTACTCTTTTTTTTATCGTTTGTCAATAAATGATAATTTATCAATTATCATTTGTCTAGCAACAAATTATACTTATTACGGATTATTCTTTGATAATAAACTCTGTCTCTTCCTCCTTTAAGTATAAAAAATTTACACTGTACTGTCTATTCACGCGTACGTTTCATCCTTACTTAATACATCCGTAAAAGAGGCGATGAATACATACAAAACTGATCGTAAATCGAGGAATCATTTGCAATTGTGGAGACACTCTTCCACTTGTCTGCATCGTATCAGGATTTCAGTCGAGTAGAATAGTTACGTGCCGTCGAAGAGAAGAGAAGAGACCGCGATTGCCGATGCGTTGAGGATCTCAACGGCAACCGCATCCGAGGACCGCCATGTCCTGATAGTTCTTCAGCACTACCTTATTCTCCTCGTCCAAATAGAGCATCGATATCGAGCTTAGCGCGGTGGGCACGCAACACGCCTTTGGCACCATGCTCGGCTTGGTCGAGTAAACGAGAGTCTGCACGATCGCGTGATTCGTCGAGTTCAGATGGTCCGCAAGAGGAAACGGGCAATCACCGTGGCAGTAGAAGGCGTCGTATCCGGGCGGCGCGACGATCCAATCGTTCCAGCCGACGTCCGCGAAGTCGACGTAGAGCGGATGCCGCCGGCAATTCTCGCGGCCGTCCTTCCGTCGGTTCTTCCGCAGGGCGGCCCGCCTGGCCCGCCGGTCCATTATCTGATCCGCGGATGCCATCTCGTAACGGCCATCGTCCGTGTACGTGTAGAGCATCGGCCGGCTCACCACCCACGCGTCCTTGTGCTCGTCGGCGGCCCGTCTCAGCCGCACGTGCTCCCGTGTGCGGACGAACGCGCCGGTCACGTGCACCAGCAGCCCGTGATTGTTCTCGTGGTTCTCTATCCACCTCACCACGGCCGGATGCACGTCCAGGTTGATCGGTGCGTTCTTCGTCGCGTCGATCACCTTGCTGTCGATCAGCCGCAGTATCGGCTTGCTGCGGCCCTTCACGCCGGGCCGCATTATGTCGTACACCAGCACCCGGCCGCGCTTATGTTCCGCGCTTACGTCCTCGATGTCCGACATCGCGACGCGCGTCAGGCTCAACTCCGCCGCCTGCAGTGCCTCGCCGCTAGGTACATTGCTTAGATTGAAAGACAACCGGAAACGGTTCGGAGATTGGAACTTGTGGTCCAGATCGCTCTCTGGAAAGAAAGAACGCGTTAAGATGAAGATTAAAGATAAAAATTAAAAGAGCACAGAGATGTTAAAAATTATTTGCGCGAGAAAATTCGTGCAGGATACGTCTTAAAAGACGTCATCAAAGGACTCGCGTTAATGCTGTGGGTGAAATTTCACCCTAATACATCATTTTATACATCAATAAAGACAAATACAATTAAATATTGTATTATTTAATTGCAAATAATATTACGGTGATTATTGCAAATAAAGTTATTATATCTCTTTTGCATTTGTCCTGACTTTCTTATCGAACATCTGCCTTGTCTTAAATCGATATGGTGTAGTATCTTCAATGTTTTCATTAATCATTTCAAAAATTCTTTGTTTGAATTTATATGGTAATTTGGGGTTTTTAACTGTTTTTTTTAAATGGCTTTATTAATGAAAATCCTAACAGTAAGTCTAAAAGTCTAAAAGTCTAAAAGTCTAATCTTCTCTGATGCTGTTTTTAATCTCTTTGGCAGTGTTGCAGAATGGAAAATGATATTAGAACTCATTCCTACAGCATTTAACATTTTATAAAATATTGCTAAACACAATTACTAATTAAATTGATAATCAGTTTAATAATACTGTAATATTATTCTATGTGTAAAATGTGACTGAGACTACGGTAGACTTAACGCTACAATACTTGAAACATTTTTCTTTTCCTTTCCTTCAATAAATATAGAAGGAGAAGAAAAATACTACGAAGTATTTGTAGCATCAAGTCGACCATAGCCATAAATTCACGCCAAAATATTAGGCTCAAAAGATCCAGACCGATTGTATATTGACACATAGTTTCTATTAAACAAATATAGTTTTAGAATTAAATTTTAATGATTTTAAAAAAACGCGTATAAGAATTTTATATACACATAAAGAATATTTTATAAAATACAGAAAGGGAAATATAATTAAACATATTTTATTTCTAAGAAATTCAGATTTTTAGAAAGTCAGTTTCGGTTCTTTTAGACAGAAAAAAAACGGTTAGTGAATTAAAAATACAATGCAGATTGAAAAATTATCATACCAAAGTAGAAACCACTTTTCGCTTTCCACGAAATTTTTAAACGTTTCTCAGGCGTGTTATCTCATAGGTCGCGAGCGAATTAAAAATAAATCATGGATTTTGTAGGTAGGCTGCTTAGAAATTCAGAGGAGGTGATTCTTTATTATTTCCTGTTCGTGTCGAATTTATCAGGCGTATTTATTATCTTACAGCACTTCTATCAATAAGGAGTGCCGCCAGAATAATTTTCCGTTCGCGTGACCCACGCAAAAATATTTTACGACGCACGAAGCGCACACGCGTAATTTAAGTTATGCTTCTACGAAAATAGTTAATAACGTTCAACGTATGACGCAGTTGTTCCTCGGAAACGACTCGAAAACAGTAGATGCAGCGGGCAGTCGTATAGACGGAGTTATAACGCGTATGTAAATTTCGTAAGCACGTTGAATCCTAACATACACACATACACACACACATGCATACTCGATACCGGTCAACATGCTGTGTACGCAGAATCTAGCAATTTCTGTGGAAGCAAGGCAATAGAAATATCAAAGAGCTTCTTGTTAGAGTTTTATATATAATCTGATCCAAACTTTTGCCAACCTGATCATCAAACTAACAATTATTTCGTGGAATAACTAGAAGCGAGAAGAAATAGAACTGAATAAATTATGAAAAAGCATTGTATGTATTCATATTCTCTTGCATATTTTCTTGCAACCTGATATATTAAATTAGAATACTATATTATTATAATCGTACTTAAAATCTCTGATTTCACAGATAATTGAATATATAATAATGCGAACTGTATTTTTGTTCATATATGTTTCCTGAATTACATTTTTTTTTATTATTTTATTAAATAATTAAGATATTATTTATTGACAGCACTAGATTTTAAATTTTCAATCGATGATATAAAATACTATAAAATATTGTAATACTGATAGTTTTTCACATTACGTTACACTATACCTGGAAGGCATGCACACGTAATCTTTAAGGTATTGGAATAATGTCATTTGTAAACAAAATACAACGTGAACATTTTTTCTAACACCTACTACCAGTGACGCGATTAAAGTGTCATTGATAGTAAATCATCGGATTTTACTTGCAAATTTTCATAGGAAACGTGATAAAATAGATTCCTTATCCATGTTTTATCAACTTCATCTACAAGGACTGCAGAATAATTACAAATCGAGATCGAACCAAGATATATGCATCGTATCAAATTAAACGTTAAATTAAACACATTTGAATTTAGAGAGAGCAATATATAATCTTGACAAGCCGAGATTCTCATGTTGAAGGCTCACGAAAATGGTATTTGTGATAATAAAAGTACGTTTGCGAAATGGCACTTACATTTAGCCTTTAATGCAGATATAATGGATACATTTTTATCAAAATGATTTGTCAAGACAGGTTTCTCGCGATATGCCCATGTCGCTTTCCATTGCGTATCTTCCTTAATTGCCGTCGGCACTTTCTCCTGCATTATATCATCGCTTCTACTATTTCTTCGATAGCTTCAAAAAGCTCGTTTCAACAGCTAACTGTGCGAGATTCGAAGAACAATCGGTCACAATAGCGATCTACCTAAAAGTTAACATCCGGATATGAATCATTGGAACGGAAGTTGGACCTCCTGGAAAGTGAAAGATACCGCCCGCTCTTTGGGAGACCCTTCGGGCATTCCAAGGCGGTCTCATCATCGAGCGATAATACACTCAGAAGAGATAGAGCGTATAAGGACCTCGGTCCCTTTTTTCTTTTGTTGTCGAGGCACCCCGTGGGACGCTCAAATACGGAACCCACGTTCCCGGCAATCATCGTGACCGAAAAGCCCTTTGTCGGTTGAACAACCATAAAATCATTCGAATACCATTCTTCTCCTTTTCACGCAGGAGGCGAGTCGCAGCGTATTATGTTCGCAAGCATCCCTTACAGAGTCGTATAATAAAGATTTTATTTAAGTAGCCAAGTATCCGAATCTAATCTCTCTGTAACAATATTTTGCCAAAAATCTAATATTTTTTATCTGTTTGACCGGTTTCATGGCAACAAAAATGAGGAGTTGAATTATAAAAAAGAAAATTTTATGTAAATTTATTGATAAGAAATCATATGTTATCCGTCATCAAGCAAATTGTGACAAGTCTTCTGAAAGGAAATTCGTACTCTTTTAAATATAAAAATTTATATGCAAAGGTTATTTACGATATATTACATTCGTTGAATGATAATTGGATTTTTTTATACGGGGAAAGAGACAGGATCGTACGTTTCCTGCACAACGACTTGGAAGAAACCTTAATGCCGACAGTTATGCCAATTAGGCTAATTATGCCAGTTATGCTTAACGTAAACCTGTAATTTATGGGATAATGCCTTCCCGAAATTACAGGCATGACTAAGAAATTCGTGTAAATAAAGCGAAGGAGAAAAGAAGAGTATCGTTCATACATCGCGGAATTATTATAGATACTTTGTAATTCAATGCTTTTTACATTTGTGTCAACCTTGCAGGATCCTGTATCCCAGATTCTTTTTTAATACAGACGGTACAATCGATATTATTTAACTTGTTACTGACGCGAAAGTAAACGAGATCTTGGAAATCTGATCTGCAAAATCGCAGCATTCGAGAAAGACGTGACGTCGCCCTGATATGTAAAAAAGGTACGGAATTCTCGAGTTCTGCAGTTCGAAAATTTGTCATTCACGTTTATGCCGGCTATGCCGAAGGAATGACGATTGATAACGAGCGCACATTGCATTCCATTTACTACTGCACTTTCACTGAGAGTCGAAAGAGTCGCCAACCTGTTTTCGAATTACGAATTCCAACTCCGCTAGTTCTTACCATCGTTCAATGATTCACGATTCGCAAATGGACGCTAAGGACTCTTATGTTTATTCACATGTATCGATAGAATCGATTTTATGCAGATGTTTGTCGTTTGAAAACACTATAAGGCAAACTCATTCAGAAGCACAAGGTATCGCTAAATGAACATGTATCGTAATTTCTTTGGCAAAATATAATTCAGAAATGACCGAATTTTGTGATTTCGTTGCAACTATTTCGTTCATTTACATCCAAAGAGATTTATTTACACTGTATTTATACTAAATGTTATTTATACTGTGTTCAAAACATACAACATAATATAAGTATAACTTTACCGATAGAATGAATTTGATTCCGTTTTGATAGCGTTCTTTTCAATTTCATTGTTCTTTGTAAAAAGACGTACTTTGTTCGTAACAATATAGACTCAAGCTGTTTCCAAAATGGTAAAAGCCAAGGAGTTATTTCGTAGCATCAGATTATTTAGCAAGATGTGACTGCGCGCGTGCATCAATTGTCTCTCTTAAGAGAATCTTATACGAAAAAAAAAACGATATTGTACTAACAGTATTAATTGAAAATAAACTTTTAATTTTTATTATTTTAATTATTAATTCAATAACAATATTAATGAAACAAATACGCCGTGCTCTTGCTCTAAAAATATATTTCATTAATTCTATTATTCAATTAACGAAAGTATTTCCAATTATTTCCAATCAATATTGTTAATGCAACATCATTTTTTCTCGCGTAGATTTCTTCCTAAAACTATGCGCTTTTCACGTTCCAATTGTAACATTTGGAGCTGAATCAGAATAGTCCAACTTACCGATGTGTGGGAACGATCGAACCGTGTTGGCCGATCGCGCGTGTATGCCCGGCTTCGCGATGTCCGCGATGCCGATGGCGTTCTGACGGTCGTAGAGTTCCCTGAGCGAGTTCGGGACATAGGCCTGGCCTTGCGGCCGCGGTCTCTTCGCGAAGCCCAGGAGAGAGAGCAGGCTGGCCTCCATTCCGGCTATCATCTGGTCGCGATCCTTCGTTCCGAGGCGATCCGACGACGACGTCGACGGCGATGATGACGATAATGACGGCGACGTCGAGGCCGTGTCCATGTCGATGCGTAGGCCCATCTCCGCGTTAGCATTCGCACTTGCTAGCAGCGTGACTGCTGCCACGAGCACTAACCCCAGCGGCGGCGACATGCGCATCGTGACGTCGTCACTCACTCACGTTACCTCCCTGGAAGCACGAAAAGAAGAAATGCGTTATGAAAGAGGTTCTCGTTGTCGATTAGCTGCCGCACGATTGAATCACGTAGATTCCTCAGCCAACATAGAATATTGCAGCAATATTCCAGTAATATTCCAGTTATATTGTAAGAGCTTGTTGGAATGTTCTGTGTTTGCTGAGAACTGAGTTCATTCTGGGTGCCAGATTAGATGTTTAGATATTAGATCTTTCGCAAAAAAGATCTTCTTAGAGACAGAATATTCTATCGCAGCAATATTGTAACATTCTAGCAATATTATTGGAATATTTAGGGCCGAAATATTTTTTCCAACTTCCTAAACATGACAAAATTTTAATATCTATTGACCATTCTGCTAACTTTAACCGTCAGTTAGTCTAACCGTGGTTGGTGAAATTGGACCTAATAGTTAAATCATAAATCTGAACTTGTCTAATTTGAAGATAAAACAAAGACAGACAGAAACAAGGACGTATGATTTAATTATTAGTTAGCTTACCAAGAAGTTGGAAAAACTGACTCTTAGTGGCGATGGAAATTTCTTATATTTCTTCTCAGCTGAAGAAGTTAAACTAAATTTTTAAATTAAAGTTCATATTGCACACAGAATAGAACTCCATCATTCAGTGTTATTGAATACACATCCAGCAATTATAAATTAATATCATATTATGGAGATAATTGAAGTGCGGATAATCACATAATATTTATTAATTAAATCTTTAATTATTTAATTATAGTAAAATTAATTAATTAATTCGTGATCTTTTTATTCTTTACAAATTTCACGATTTTGTATGAAAAAGTGATATATTAGAATTAGTACCTTACGATCGATTTCAAGTTAGTCGAATACCAATCTTTTATCAGCTGATCTCTTCTACAGACAGAATCACGGAAGACACTAGAAGACACACCTTTTACCTTGCAGGACGACAGCAGGACTGAGATGTTCATTAGGGAATGCACTATGGTCTAAAGAATTCGGGGAAGGGATGGAAGAGCCTTAGAGATAAATTATAATCTCTGCGGCAATTGGTTGCATTAAATAGCCAATACGAAAGCGACAGGTCACAAAATCCAGCTTCCAAGTGAAATATTTTGGTTATTCGAGAATAGGTTTATTTCTTCGTGGAAAATTCTTCAATATTACTTTCTTATCTTAATACGCAAAAAATATATGAAGGAACACGCGGTAAAATTAAAACGTTAAGAGTACCTACAATAAAATTTGTACAATAAAAATTATATATTATATACTTTAACAATACTTGTGCAATAAAGATTATATACTTTAACAAATTTTTTTATATCTTTGGAATCAATTTTTAATAAAAACTCATGCATTGGGGGACCATGAAGTCAAGCGTTAAAATTAATTCTGTGCCAATTTCATGTAGGAAATTCCATTTCCATGAAGGTTTATATATATGAAAAAAAACGTGGCGCAAATTTCAATTGATTTAATCTAGAGATCGAGAGATTTCACGAAGTACAACGAAGACTATTAAAAATTTTACTCGGAGCTGCATAATGACTCTCTGAGTCAGCATTGGTCAGCATTAAAGCGAAGGAAGAGCAGGCCCAGGGCCCGATCCGATTGGTCATCAGTTCTTAGGCCCGCCAATGGATGTGGAGGGATTCGTTGAATCAGGCTGTGTTTCAAAGTAATCGCTTTCTCTTACTCTCGAGCGGATTTTTTTTTACGATCTTATATACGGTGATTCGAAAATACTGTCGAGTCTCAGATTAGGCGAGTAAAATTAACGGAAAGTATGACAATCACGTGAACATTGTACGAATTTCTTTCTGTGTCGTAATATACTATCACAATTATCCGAGATACGTTCACCTTTTACTGTTGATTAAGTTGATATTTAATTGAAACTGCATACCCACACACATATACACACACACACACACACACACACACAGCTGAACATGATTATTTCTTGCTAGATTTAATAACTTAATAGCTACTTGTGCTCTGCAGTTTAATTTGCTCTATTATTAATAACAATGCAAGCGCGAATAGATACGCAAAAAAGTACATAAAACCTGCATGCGAATGTTTTACAAGAAGTGTAGTCTGTAGAGTTTAAATATCACATGTAATGGTTTGATAAATGGATAAGTTGGGATTTAATAATACATAATAGTTCATTTATAAAGCTGAAACTTTTATGGTTTTCAATGCGATTACAGGTTAAAAACTGGTAAAACGATAAACACGAAAAGTAGTACGAAGACCAATCGAATCAGCTGTAAGAACATGCATAAACGATTTGTTAAAAAATATATTAGAATTGCTCGTCAAAAAATGAAGTAAAAAATTTGATCGGCAATAAATAGGGAAACAATATAAATTTCATCACGATAAATTCTGATTGGAGAATGTAAAGTAACTCGGACATCATTTAGGAATTAGAAAAAGATAAAAAGTAAGTTAAACTGAGAAAGAAATTAAAGTTAATCTGCATTAGTAGAAACGAACATGAAACGATTGTTCTAGCGATTGATTCAGCTCTTTCCTCGTTATTTTAACCCATCCACCCCTGTTAAATGCCCGCGATTATTTGCAACCCCGTAAAAGTTCTCTAAAAAGTATACGCGCCGCTCTAAAAATCGCGACTTGCTGTCGTCGTCCAGACAGCGTAACACGTAACTCTTGCCGGCTCCGTTATAGCTCACGGCTCGGTAATAATTTCGGAATCGATCGAACAATGTTATGCCGTGACATACTTGCCGCGTGCATTAACGGTAGAGTTCCGCCGGTCTGCCGGACAAAACTGGTTTTATCCGCGCGATTTTAAGCGCGCGCGCTTACGCGTATTTTTCAAAGGCGAGATATTTATGCGCGCCGCCTGCTCGCGCCCAATAGCATTATCGGTGGATGTTGAACGGATGTGTCCCCGTCCCCACCATTCGCCCTCTGACTACACTCTCGATTTCATTCAGTGTAAAATATTAAGATCGGCGAACGTGTCTTCCTCCATCAGCGTTACGCCAGAACAGATTATAGGGAATACACTCGCGGAGACATCAATGCATGGACATCTGAAGTTGGCGAATTTTGGAATACATTCGAAATACGTGTAACTTTCAAGCATTCGTGCATCATAGTTGTTGGTTATTCGAGAAACAACAATCCCAATTAACCACTCAACGAACAGACATGATGCACGAATAGTTAGAAAGTTGTGTGTTTCAAATGTATTCCAAGACTCGCCAACTTCAGATGTCCAGGGATTAATGTCCGCGAGTGTACATCTGGTACTGTGCCGATATTGCCAGAGAGATGAAAAAAGCCTCTCTCGTCGTCGCATAGTGACCTTCAGTTTGAATTTCATTCAAATATTCTTTCTTGATATCGACAATGAACACGAAATAATACATTATGAAGAGAAAATGTGTAATATAGCATTCCGACATAAAATTTTGTTTTCGCAAGAGTTGTGATTAGATCAACTTTTCATTGATAGATTAAAGCAAAAAACACAAAAGTTGTAAGCTTGAAGATGTCATCAATTGGAAATTGGTCGAATAGTTGAATGGCATAAAATACGTAAGAGATATGTTTCGTATATCAAATGCAAAGTGCTCTAAGAAACGTCTTGGCGACGTGAGATTAAATACGGAAAAACGCAGAATGAGTGAACCATAATGCGTAATGAATATTCATTAAGTAGATGCATTATTAGCAAAATACCACTTCTCGTAATTGAACGATTTTTTCCTCTTCTCGGCTTTGTAAAACAAGCACACGACGTTGCGGCACGAGTTCTCGGTATTCGTGCACGCACGGTATTCTCATTAACACAGCGATGCTACACGCACGCTAATTAAGTCTACTAAGTCTTTTTTCCTAGGGGTATTTTTCCTCTGGGGGATGAGGACGCACGAGGAGAATGAAAGATCTTTTATTCGCTGCGTATATTCACAAAGCGCGAACCCCATTCAAAACTCATACATATAAGATATCAGATTTTTAACTGATAGATGTCTTCTTTCTTTCACACTCTATTTCCTCATTTTTCTTCATATTCCTTTCTCCTTCTATTTTCAACCATTCCAATTTAATATTATACATACTTATAACTCCGTTTCTCCAATGTGTTTTTTACAACGTATCCACGACGATTGCGTTCGTAGGAAAAGGAAAAGACAGAGCGGACGATCAGAGGCGGAATTGTCGTTCGACAGGTTCGATCGGACTCCGATCGCGTGTCTTTGCTCAGGCTTGGCAGATGACATACAGTATGGCGGTTTTGTATCACACGGTGGGATACGCCGTTTTAGCCCATCCGCGGCACGAGGGCTCGCGGTCCTCTCGTGCGGCCCTGGCGGCACGAACGTGCAGAGAGACAGGGGCAGAAAAGGTTGGTGGGACCAGAGCCAAGCTGTCTGCCGCCGCCGCCTCTCGCGCGCTGGCACGCTCACGGAACCGCGCGGCACGGCACGGCGTGGCGCGGTGCGACGCGGCGCGGCACGGCACGGTGCGGAGCGGCGCGGCGTGGCGCGGCGCGGTGCGGCGACCGGGAACGCGAGCCGACCGAGCGACTCTCGTTGCGCGTTAGGTAATATGTAGATCCTTTCCTCGAGAACGCGCCTCTCTCGTAGGCGACTTGTTTTTACCAACTTGTTTTTCAAGGACAATGAATTTACCGATGGACGCATTCGCGCGGAAAAGGCTCGTCACGCTTGCATTCCTCGCGGTGCATTATGGTGGGCGCGGGCGCGGCAAAAGGTGCCTTGCCGCGCGGACAAGCGCGGCGCGCGGCGTAGGGTGCCCTTCGTCGACCACCGGCGGTACAGATGGATATAGCCCGACCCAAGCCGTCTCCTCGGGCGGGCCAGGTATGCGCCGGGGGAATACGTCCGCTCGCCGTACACGGACATTTTCGGGAGACCACCCGCGTGGCTCGGCACGGCCCCCAAACGGCCCCGCGGTTCGTTAATGGGCGGCGAGGCGATTTCGTAGGAATTCACTCGCGCGCCGCCACGCCACGCCGCGCCGATTCGTTGCCAAGCCCCTGGATTGACGGAACTCGCGGTTCGCGCGAGAACGATGGCGACGGCAAAGGCGGTAAACAACCGCCGCACACCGCGCGTCGTTCTCTGCACGCGTCGCCTCTATACCTGGAAACAACATCCGACGGATTTGCATTCGCTCAGTGGCGCTGGAATGCGGCGCGCTGGAATATACAAGGATAAGGTCGGCGCGCGGTGCTCCGAAGCGCGCGTGCGAATCACATATAGCGTAGAGGCGCGTCATCGTCTAAAATAATCAGGCCAGGCTGATGGTGCGGGGTAACGGCAGCGGCGACAATGAGCGCGGCGACGGTTGAAGAGGTTGAGGAAGAAGTGGGTCGGAGAGTAGAGCGGTGGGACGCGATGGGAAAGAAAGGAAATAGAAGAAGGAATCTCGCGGTCGCGCGCGAGTGCGTCGCGCGCGTCACGAAGCAGAGAGAGAAAGAGAATGGAGTAAGGAAAGATAGACGTACAAAAAAATAGAAGATCGAAAGATGAGGATAGGAGAAACGTTGCGCACATAGACAGAGAAAGAGAGTGTGAGAGAGAGAGAGAGAGAGAGAGAGAGAAAAGACAGGAATTCTTGCTCACCTAACTAATCGTGAGTCCGTAGTTTGAGCAGCCACGGCATCTCAAGTCGGGGCCCGATGACTGCACCACGCGTAACCTCACCTCACACTGGCACCACTCGCGTGCGCGGTCCACAACGCAAAAACCAGGAGGGCACTCTCCGGTGCTCCGCCGACAGTCGGTTTGCGCGCGGCGGAAAAAGGGACCCGGGGTGGGCTGAAGAGGACGGGAGGAGAAGAATCCTAAGAAGAGTGACGACGACGACGACGATGTCGACGTCGACACGATGGTTCCCGCGAGACGGGATTCTCGCGCACGCACGCGCACTCACACAACAAACACCTGCGCGCGCGCGCGCGCGCTCTCCTCACTCAAAATCCGCGCTCACGACGATTGTTATTTCTCGTGCGGGTGCGCTGTGTTTTTCCACGGCACCATATACGGACGTCGCGGACGTGCCGCCGAGGGCGAGGGCATCCGTGCCCCGATGACGGGCAGAGCGGCGGTGCCACACTGATATCCTCACGTCGAGCAGGCGGTCATAACGCGCCGTGCGTTAACCGAGAGTGTGCTCTCGCGTCGCCGTCGTCGACGGCGGCGGCGGCGGCCGCGGCCGCGGCCTGCGGCGGTGGCGATGGCGATGGAAGGGAGGGGGGAAGAGAGAAGGCGGAGTGGGGAGACAGGGCCCACCTTCGTACACCTGCGCGACCTATCAACAGGTCCCCGCGCGCACGCACGCACGTACGCACAGCTCGTACGTACGCGCGCACGCACGCACGCACGTACCTGCGTTACGCATGGGGCACGCGGAATCCGGCCCCGCCGAGTTCCACGCCGATGCGCAGGCAGCGCAGGTACGGCGCGCGGATCGTCCCTCTCCCTCGCACCTTCGCGCTGCGCGCTCGCTTCCTCCCGTTTCTACCTGCTGCCCCGAGACACGTATCGCCAGGATACACGAAGCACTTCCCGACGGAGCGGGCACTCCCGCGTCTCCTCTCACCCCTTCACTCTGCCTCTTTTTTCTCTATCTCTCTCTCTCTCTCGCGCTCTTTCTTCTCTCTTTTCCGCGAGAGATGTCGCGCGACGTGTCTCGCGGAATACGGGCGAGAGTTGTTCCCAGGAAACGTGGGTATCCGCGCAGCGGCGAGCGAGTGAGCGAGCTATCCGCGACGTTTAGGCAAGGCCGCGCTCGAACGTGTGCCTCAGACCCCGTTCCGAGCTCACTCCGTTCTACTGGCCCTTTCTTTTCTACGACGGGCCCCTCTCCCTTCTCCCTTCCTCCCTCGCTGGCCGCCGACTCCAGGACCGCTGCGTCGACGCCCGCCGTCCCGGTGCATTCCACGCGCGCTGCATCCGCTGCGTTTCGCCTCCCTTTTGCCCCGCCGCGTCGGTCCACGGACCGACGTGCCGTGTAATCCGTACGGTGATCTCGGTAATCCCGATGTAAATACGATGCGTCCACTCGCTGGAAAAATTACGATGATGCTTTTATTCGCAACACATCGCAGCGTATGTAACAAATCATATCGAGAGAAATGAATTCGACAGCTTTTTAAATCGCTCTCCGGCTGGACTCGTCCCGGAGTAACTGTCACGAAACTCATAATGACAAAAATTTCCAGCCGTTTAACTCTCTCGCCAAGAATTTTTATTCATCCATCTATCTATCTCGTAAGAGTTTATTACTTATTAGTTTGTACATTTCTATTTTTCTTTTATTATTTTCGTCAAGCAAATGCCTCGTGTAACGAAACGGTAGAGCACGAAGATAAAGGAACGAGAATTCGTACCCCTCTTCATTCGTCGCAGCGACGCGACGTTCCTGCGCAAAACTTCCTCGTCCTTGTTCCTCTCGCTGGACACGTCATCATTCCTCGCTCGCACTATCGTTCTCGGACTTGCTTCACCAGCCAGTTTGCCGCTGCTGTGTCCCCCCACCCTCCGTTCCCCTTCGCGCCCTCCCGCCCATCGTCCTGCTTTTCACTCGCTTGCCTGCGAGCGGTAGTCCCCAACCCTATTACGTCGTTCATTTTCGACAACTTTATTTTTTCGAAGAAACTATTCTATCTCTAACAGCAATGATATCATTCAATAATCTGTACTTTTATAAAATGTACTGAAAACATATCTAATATACAGGGAGAAACACCCTATAATATCTTATATTTTGTGACATTTTTCAAACATTTTCATTAGATGTTAGGGGTGTATCAATCTGCGTTTCCATAATGAATTCCTAGGAAGTCGGTTTTAGCGATTACTCGGCATGAAAGTCGAGTAACCATAATCCTACAATTGTAATAGATTGTTTTACATCGCGAAAGTAGAAATCAGACGTTGCCGAAAATGTTGATAAAATATAATTGTTATTTAGCTGAATTCGAGAAAATTTGAAATTTTGAAAGTGCAAGATAAGCGAATAGGACTGTTTCAGTGTCTAATGTCATCTAGATCTAAAAGATCCTCTGTAACTTCCCGCTAAAAATTGTCTGTGGGATGGGGGCCGAGTTTATGAATTCGGAACCCTTCTGTTACAAATCACTTGCGTTATTGCGGAGACACGCGTCATCCCAATTCGAGAATATGTATAAATATAAACATTGTCTGCGTACGTATGTGTGTATGAAAGAAGAACGATGAAAATACTACTACAAATTTGAAATATAAATTTTGTTCACGTCAGTAAAAATTCCAATTAATATTTGAGTTAATTAAAATTTGCAAATAAGGAATGTTATGATAGTCTGTACCATAAATGCTATACTTTTTCTAATACAAAACAATTTTTAAGAATAATTTACACACATCGAAGAATGTTTATAAAAAGGATCACATAATGCATTGACTTTAAAAAAATTGCAAAAATCTCATTTTTGTATGTTTAAATGATTTCGAGATTAATATCAATTGTTGTGCAAAGTAATTATTAATGCGGACTAATAAATTTATGCAGAGCAGTTCTAATAGATAAAAGGAAATAATATAAATTTAATATTCTGTCTATACTGTGTTTATATTAATATTCATCGATAATTTATATATATAAACAAAAAATAATTAAATAAAATAAAACATTTACTAGCTATTATTCCCGAAAGAAATCAGTTAAAAAATATTTGATGTTATCATGTTGATAATAGAAGATAATGAAATTTACAGAAGAGAACGATTTTATCGTCTACCAATGTATCAGAATACAATTGTCATAATTTTTACCGATTAAGCATCACGTGATAAAGAAAAACTCGCGCGGTTCATTCGAATTATTCATTACATGAATTTTATTTCTCTATGATTTACTTGCGCATTAGGGTTATTTTTTCTCATCATACAAGAATGTTTGATTCTCGCTTTCGTCTTTATATAGAGTATTTTTTGAAAGATTTCTCAATTTTTTTCTAACAATAAGAATTTTTATTTACAAAATCAGTGTTACGTGTACAAGAAGAAATATTTATATATATGTAAATTACTTTACACAATTAATATATTATATACAACTATTCGCTTTTATGATCATCAACCGATATTATGCAGTCACTTCTGGGAAAAGATTTACTAAAAGATGATCTAATAAAAGATACGCTAGATGCTTATTGAACGGCGCGTTTTGTAAAGGATCTAAGAGAGAATCCATTAGATTGTTCCAAGGCTTGGAGAATCCCATTAACCACCATAAAGAATGCAATCCTTCCTTCGCCGTTTCGTAATAATTTCGACATTTTCCTTGCGAGGGAAAGTCTTTCATATAATTTTTGCCCACTATTTTCGCATGTAGAAGCTTGACGACGATGGAAGCACGGCCACCACTCAGAAGCTTAACTAGAGTGTTGTAGAACACCGCATTTACAATAGGATCTATCCTATTGCGCGATAAAAAGGCAAACATCCAGAAAAGTCGCGAAATAATTTGAGGTATACTTAATAGGCTATCAACTGCAACATAATAATATTATTTTTAACAATCGTAAACAATTGCATGTACATGTGGAAAATATAATTTGGAACTTACGAGCTTCAATAATGCATAAACTTGCACCCTTTATGTGATCACGTTGTGGTAGACTGCACGGCAAATTTTGAAAGGTACCAGGTAGATTCAAATTATTGCCGAATATCTCGTCAATCAGCTTTCTACCTTTGCTTTCCACTTCGCCGAGATGCTCGCTCGACGGTTCGACACCCATATCCATGTGCTCGTATTTCGTATTCGTAGACGCCAGGAAAGTGCTCATAAACTTGTCGAGATGTTGTCCCTTCTCCTTCCGCAATTTATAAGCCATGCTCTGATAGAGGATGCCGATGTCAGGTGTGCTGTAGTTCGCGAAGTACGGCTTCAAATTCGGCGTCGTAAGAAAAGTATAAAGTAGCTCGCTGCTTCTCAGCATCGGTTTGGACAGCAATTTCTGCAGAAACTCCTCGTAACGTTGACGGTTGGCTGCGAGGGGCAAGTGCGGATTTTTGCGCGCCGGTAACGGTGAATCATTCAACTCCTTATCACCGTGGAACTCGGCGAGTCGCGTCCGCAGCGTATAGAAATCTTGATCTTGCCGCAAGACCGTCCATGATTTAGCCTCCGCTACGCTATGAATGGCAATCATGTACACTGGTTGCGTGCCACCGCCGTCCACGTGTGGGATGGCAACTCGCCACGTCGTTAAGTCGCGATGACTCTTATCGCCGAAGCCTTTGATTTCGTTGTATGCTCGAGTCGTGCAATCTACTTCTTCGACCGGGTAGGCGTCCTGCAGTTGAAATGTGGCACCGTCGATTGTAGTTGTGCGCAAAACACCATCGACCTTGCCCACTTGGTTATTAAATCGCATAGGAGTAGATGTGCCTCCACTTGCATTACTGTAAGCAAATATGTATGATTATTATAATTAGACAAATTTTATTGACAGCTAGCACGTGTAAGAAATATCTTAGTTTATAAAATGTAATATTCATTTTATTTTTATTCATCAAAACGAACACTAATTGTTATTTTATCATATGAGCTATAATGTAATACATATAATGCATGTAATAAAAAAATAAGCAAACATAAAGTAACAGGATTAAAAAGTTGAAAAATAATATTTCTAAAGAGTTTACAAAGATCGAATATCTTAGAAAGAAATTTACTTACTTAGCTGCAGCAGCAGCTTTTGCTTGTTCAGATAAGTGACCGCACAAAAGTTTATATAACTGAAACATACCGCAAGTAAAGATATTATTTAACATAAAATTATATTATTAAATGTAATATATTATTAAATGTAATATATTCAGAATTAAAAATATTGAACGTTAGAATAATATAGGAAATGAACAAAGATTTTTTACTTGATAACTATGATGGAATGACGGTAGAGAAGTACTTTCTAGAAGAGCATGTGCTTCTTGATGAGCTTGATAAAAGGGTCGTGATGTCCGTAGTTCTTGAATCTTTTCTGGTCCACCATCCAATACTGAAAACATGTTTGCGTAATATTTGAAACTGAAATTACTTATTTATAAATTACTCACTTTGTCGTATGCCTTTCGATATGTGTAACGGTAAATACAAATATTCTGGACCATTAGGATCAAGATATACCGTGTACATGTTTCGAACATCTATATATAAGCTTTTTTCAGCACTAGTCGACATTTCCGGATTTAACATACGTTTACTGAGATCGTCTAAAAACAAATGATGTAAATTATAATTATTAAAAAAAGATTTATTATATTATATTAAAAGTTTTATGTGTACCAATATCTAAACAAAATTGAAGAAGATTCATGGGTCCTGATTCTTTGATATGCTGCATAAACATGTATAATAGCTCAGGATCATTCAGGATTTCATTTAAAGACGGCTTGAAACAACTCTGCGTGATATGTGAATGCATTGCTGGAACTGTCACCCAAGATTGCAATATCGGTACAGCAATAGCCTCCGCAGTATTAGACAGAGTAGTATCATGATTAGTAGCTAACGTCACCAGCACATTTATATTTTCTGGATCCGCGAGCGCATCAACTGCTGGTAGCAACACCCAATTTGCCAAAATTTCTCGAAGTATCACCTAGAAATACATAAAACTGAAATGTTACACAAATATTTCTTCATGTAATACCTCAAACAAAAAAAAATATATATATATAATAAATGCAAAAGCTGGCGTAAATTTCGAAAGAACGTAATATTACTTTATTGTTCGTCGAGATATGTATGGCAGGTAACAAATGCGGTAGCAGCGCGGTGACTAATCCCCGCAAATAATTCAACTCGGCTTCTCTTGAATAGGCAGCCGGATGAATCTTCGAGCTCAGGCAACTCCCGATGTAATCTTGGGGCGTTTTAACGTCAGACTTGGACATTTTGAGCAACGCATTCCAATCCTGAGCGTGTTGGATGGCCAAGGGAATCAGGCCGTCGAAGGTGATGGTGGCCGTGTCTGCGCGCAACAATCGAATGGTGATATTCTTTGCCGCTGTTGTTATAGCCAGACGTAACTGCTGTATGAAAGCCTCGTTCGCCGAGAAATCCGAGTACCATGTGCAGATGTAAATTTGCAGCACCTCCTCCAGAAGCTACAAAATAATACACTCACACAGGTCTCTTGCCAACGAATAAAGAATCTCTGACGTTAGAATACGTAACGACATTTACTTGCTCCAGTGCATGGTCAAAGTCCTTCGGTACCTTGACCTTGGTCGAATGCGGCAGCAACTTGTGCCTCTTGCAGGTGTTCTTGCTGCAGACACTGCACGAATCCTTCACTTCGTATCTCGTGATAAACTTGTCGTTTATAACGATGTTGAACCTCATCAGGAAACCGTCGACGCATTGCGCCAGCTGAACGGCGTAAAAACTGGCGATCACGTAAATGCTGGCCACGACGAGCACCCACACGACGCTGCGAAAAGGTCATCGGAGTAATTTCATGCATAATTCATGTACATTTTTGACAGGCATGTTATTACCTGTTAAACACAACCGCGATAAGCGCGACAAGTAAAACAACGATCGCCGACACTGCGGCACTAAAAATGTACAGATCCTGCATCTCGTGGCGATTGAACAGCACGCGACGCTGAGGGAAATGGTTTTGTCTAGTAAAACATTTTTGTCGTCATCACCGAGCTGCTTATCGTCGAAGAAGGTACTCCTCGGCACAGCGAGATACTGGTAGCCTTTTTTTTTTATCGAGTTTGACAGTTTCAAATGGCGACTCCGCAGCGCCCTGACAGGTGTTATGACAAATCCCAATTACGACAAACAATTAATCGGTGAATCACGGTGGCGAGAGAACAGCGTGGAAAAGGAGTAGATTTCGTTTTACATTTCCGTGCGATGATTCAAAGGCGGATTGAGAAATTTTGATATCGCCGAAACAATGGGGAGATAACCTAAAATAGACATATCTATATTGTATATAGATGCATTGTTTTGTTGCTTGATGTCGCAGTCCCGGAGTATCCTGTGATTTTTTGATGAAAGAAACAAGGCTGCAGCGATGTCGAGACCTCCGGATCCGAAATTTCTGCTGCGCGGCGACATGGATGAAAATGTTCACAGTTTGTTGTTCTCGGTTAATTCTGATGTCGAGCATCTGTACGCCGGCGATGGAAAAGGCACCGTTCACATTTGGGACTTAAAAGTAAACAGTTGTTCTAGTAAATTATAATTTATAATAGTAATTTACAGTAGTAATTTAACTGAATTTAATTAATAAAAATTCATACAACGCGATAGCGTATTCTAATTTGCAGAAAAGAATTTTTATATTTGTTAAAAAAAATTAATCTTTTTTATCACGTTGTAGACGAACAGAATAAAATATCAATTATCAGATGGACATAGTCCATGCTTTAATTTACATACGACCAATAAGACTGATTTAATAGTACAACGAAGACACGGAGTGATTGATGTGTACAAAATGAGCGAATCAAACTGGATACTGGACAGAAGCACTAATTATGAATATTGCAGTTTTTGCAGGTATATAAACAAATATGTTATGTATTAATTAATAAGTATAATAAGTATTGAATTTAATATCAATTTTTTTCCATCACAGATCTCAATTGTTGTCTGAGAAGGATGCGATATTGATTCCACTTGACTGTTCCGCAGTAGGGATATTATCATTGAAAACATTCAAAGTGGAATCAAAATTAGATCCATCCAAACTACCCTACTATGACAAATTAGGTACAGTAATGGCGATGAAACCTGTAGACATAAATGGGTTGATTCTAGTTGCTTACGAGAGTGGGAAATTATTGTTGTGGGACATGAGAAAGAATGATGTCCTCAGTTCTCTCACAGTGGAACAATATCCAATGGCTTTCGATTTTGACGCTTCCTTGATGCAAGGCATTCTTGGTAGCGCGTCAGAAAAATTGGAGGTATGTGGCAACTGTCTAGAAAAAAATGTGTATCACTCTGATATTGGTAAACAATATTTACAAATTTTTAGATTTTCGAAATGTCGCCGAATCACACTTTAGCCCACAAGTTTACGAAACCCTTGGAATATGTTTCTGGCGTATCTGTTCTGTCTATAAGACCGGATAAAAAGATTGTCACAGCCGGCTGTTGGGACGGACGTATGATGCTGTTCTCTTGGAAAAAATTACGGCCGCTTGCGATATTAAAGGAACACAGAGCAAATATATACGATGTTGTTTATTCGCAATGTAAAGTCGAGGCTTACGATACTAAATGTTTAATGGCAGCGACTGGCAAAGATGGTTATATATCTATGTGGGATATATATAATTAGAAACCACAAATGCATGTGTACATTCATGTGTGTATGTACCAAACAAAAAATGTAAAAATGTATAGTTATTGCAAATAATCTAACAAGTTTTCCATGTACGTCAAAGGAAGAACTGTTTGCATGTTTATATAATTATTAGATAAATCTCCTGAACAGTAAAAAATTTTATTTATTATACATCTGTACATGTGGTTTTTTAATTATTGCCATCGGACTATGTGATACGTCTTTTTACCAACTCTAAGCAATGATACATTATTACTTAATATATGGATGCCAGGTACGATTACCTCATTTAAATTAGTAATTCTTTGATGATTTATATAAAATCCGCCCGCTGTTATGATCCGTTCAGCATCGTGATCGGTTTTAAAGCATTTTGCCTTCTTTGCTAGCTCGTACACAGTGATCCCTGGCTCAGATAAGAGATCTACTATGGTTGCGCCTTCAAACACGTCTGTTAATTCCGATGCGTTTAATCTTACAAATGACTCAATTGATTTATCGTACAATGCTGCAGAGGCGCTCTTTGCGGCCGACAATCCATCCTCTGTAAAAAGTTGCGATAAATAACAAGTAAATAATTTTTTTATAAAATTTTTTATAAAAATTACCTCCATGTACTAAAAGTGTAACTTGCTCCGCTAATAACTTTTGTGCCCTTCTCTGCTCTGGATCATTCATATGACTCTTCATAATTTCAGTAATTTTATTCAGCGGAATAAATGTGAACAGTTTTAAGAATTTTTCGACGTCAGAATCTTTGGTTCTGATGAAATACTGATACAGTTGGAAGCTCGAGGATTTCGCCGGGGACAGCCACACCGCATTCAAAAGAGACTTTCCAAATTTCTTTCCACCTTCAGCCGTTATGAGCGGCAACGTTATACCGTAAACTTCTTTTCTCATACTTTTTGTGATTAAATCGTGTCCAGACATGATGTTACCCATTTGGTCACTGCCCCCAATTTGGAAGCGACACTTGTAATTTTTCATCAACTGGAGCCAATCGTACGCTTGGAACACCTGATATGTGAATTCCGTGAAACTCATCCCTGTGTCGGAGTTTAATCGCGACTGGACGGAAGTTCTGCTCAGCATTGTGCCCATCCGAAAATACTTTCCGATACTTCTGACAAATTCAATGACATCTACGTTTGTATACCAGTTCAAATTGTTTACTATAATCGGAGACTTCAACGTCGCTTTCTTGTTTCTCCAAAGGTATTCCTCATGATTGTTAAATATGGTCTCTATATTATTTGTGATGGATTTGACGTTCTCCTCGATTAAATATCTTTCCATTTCGACACGTTCGGACTTTCTGTGACTAGGATCGCCTATTAAACCTGTTGCTCCTCCTACTAGGGCTACAACTTGATGCCCTGCCCTTTGCCAATGCAAGAGATTCATCAGGATGAGCAGATTGCCAACATGTAAACTGTCTGCCGTTGGATCAAAGCCAGCATAGACACATTGGGGTGACTTATTTAGTAAATCTACTATTTCATTTCTGAAAGGTGTATATAAATTGATGTATGATGTAAATATTAGAATGTAACAATTTTTATATCGCAATGTAACAATTTTTATATCAAGTTACACAGCGTAAAATAATTTCGTATACTTACGTACTAGTATCAGGAAATATATCCTCGTACATGCCCCTTTCATGAAGTTTCAGTATATTTTTGCTGCAATAAAATCTGCGTTTGTCAAAATTAACGTTTCTGACGGTGGAACATAACCTTAACAAAGAACGCGTGTTCATTTTGCAGTATATTTGTTCTCACTCTAGAAATGATATCGATAATATTTTCGAACTTCAGAAACTAGTTTTCGTCCTGAACTCGCTATACAAGAATGTTCATACATAAATTCGTACAATCACTAATATTCGCAATTCAAATTTAAGGGATCATACGTCGGCTGACTTCAACCTCAAATAATGCGGCATCTGCTTCGCAGAGTATATACATGTATTACGTCATGCATACTCTATAGATTATGTACATAAATTTTAATTCAATTTAAATCAAATTACATTAATTATTTACCCTAAACATCAATGAGATTGTTTAATATTTTATTTAAATATTAACAATAAAAAAATATAAATTTAAAAAAATAATTATATCATTAGGAAAAATCTTAAAATTAAAAATATATACATATTTAAAAAATTTAAGTACGTTAAGAGAAAAAAAACCTAAAATTTAATTGATAATTTAGGATGTTAACAGACTGACGCGTGACTGCCTGCTAGTACGATTGATTATGGAAGTATCCCAAATTCAAATTCTGACTCATCCCACATAAATCCTATTTTTCAGCAGAAAGTCACAGAAAAATTTTAAGTGACATTAGGGACTGTTACCCTATTCGCCCATTTTATACTATTACCACTAGGATGTTGACATTTTAAGAAATAAATTTAAATCGAAATGTTTATTGTATGTTCGTATATGTACAAAAGAATACATTTAAGCATGTTAAATATTAATCAAACATTTCTGTGTGCATAAGTTGTTATTATAGTATAACAAATGTGAACTTGCTTATTAGTAATCCATTTTAGAGGGTGGTGTTTCAAAATATTTCTTGTTTCTCCTCCCATAAGAGCGGCTGTAAATAAAAGTAAAATGTGAAATAAAGAAAATACATGTTGAATATGCACACAGTGCGTTTAAAAAGTTCCAGAACTGATATTTTTTTAAAACTGAAATAAAAGTTATGTTATGGGAACAAACGCATTTAGCAGAAATATTTATATAGTTGCAAAATATAATTATATATACATATATATAACAAGGTGTATGTATAGATACGTATTAAAAACGGCATGAATTATATATAAAGAGTATAAAATAACTTCAACTCGAGACAAAGAGAGCTAAAATAAAATAGAATATAAATAAAATCAAATGAGTTGAGACTACGAGACTAATCTCATTGAATAACTGCGATTCCAGTGTATTAACAGAAAACTAAAACATCTTCAAATTGCAGAGTTAACGTAAAAACAGTTAAGTAAACCTAAAAAAGATATTTATCTAAGTAATTTAATTTTTATAGAGCTGTATACAATCAAAATGAAGTTCAAATAAACTTGTTAATAGAACTTGTAAACGAACTTAATGAACCGAATGAATAAGATGATCTCCTTGCTTATAGAGACGTTGCTGTAGACATACACGCCATTTCTGTGTCACTATTAGAACTACTTAGTATGAACTCTCCATCATCTTCTATGAAAATATCGTGCATAAAATTCATTCATGAATGGTGACGGTTTAAATTTTTCGCGTTTTTTGTTATCACAATTTTCGAGATAATAAGAAAGAACAAAGAGCCATAATCAAATTTTGTTTTTAAATGTGGAAAAAGTGTGTCAGAAAAGTATATTTTCGATTATGCAAATCGCGTACGAAAAGAATTATTTAAGTCGTAGCAAGATAGATTAGAGTAGTATGTACGTTTTAAAAACGGTCGGTGGAAGACAATCCGAGAAAATAACACCTCTCCACAAGCAAAATTGACAAATTTGTGTTCTCCCAGATTATGACTGGATCATTCTACGCAGAGGTACTTCATTGCCCTTTGAAAAGAATTCGCAGGCCAGAAATGTACCAATAATGGAAAATGGTTTTCCTGAATGATAATATTTTGATATTCATCGCTCATTGTTTCGCAATTTCTCACTACAAAATCAGTCATAATGATTAATCATCCATTCTATTCCGAATTTAGTTCCGGCAGACCTTTTTCTGTTCAAATTGAAAACCATGCTGAGAGGAGAGCGTTTTGAATGCGCTGTAGAAACCATTCTACATTGTAGAGAAGAATATGATGACCATTCTAAACTCAATTTCAAAGGAGGACTATGTGCACGCCTTTCAACTGTTATACAAGCGATCTTAACCGTATATAGAAAGAGAACGGATGTATATTGAATATTAAATAATAAAATTTCATTTATCTGAAAAATTGTGTTCTTAACAGCATTAACCGGAACTTTTTGAACACATGTGTACGAGTGAGATACAATTTATATTAGTTATTCACCTAGAAATGATAGGAGTATTGAAGATACCGCGGGAGATACCGCGGGAGAGACTACGCTTCAAAAGTGATTCTGTGGATGGCGTGTGTTTTAATTCTCCCATTTTCGGGGTGCCAATGGTGTTCGAGTTTGTAGGATGCGCGTAAATTGCCCAGTAATCAGATGGAATCTGAAGTAAACTCTCTACTATCTAAAAACATAAAATACATTACATTAGCATTTACCATATTAGCTAAAATATCGCACTATCAGAAGTTTTTCTCACCGCTACTTGATTTTTAGTTTCATTCAACATGGTAAGAGATGGTTCCTTGGTACTATAACCGACTAAGGTTGGTCCGAAGACCTTGGCGAGATTGCTGATGGGCATCTTACAGGCAGCACTACTCGCTACTCTCTGTAAATGTAATATCAAGAAGGCCATGGTATCTCGGTTCGGTTGTGGCAATTCTGATATTGCCTGATAAAAAGCGGCATCAGCATCCTGTTTGTCCGTTATTTGTGTCGCGCGTATAAAATCTCCTAATAAACTGACAGTGATCAGTGGCTCACGTAATGTTCTGTAAAATACAAATTTAAATAAATACGTATACTGCATCCTCTACGGGTAATGTACATTTTTCAGATGATGTACCTGAGAAAATCTTTCAAAGTAGAGCAGATGGTCGCTATCTCAACATTAGAGAGACTCGGGGCGCCTTTGCCTTTTAGAAACTTCTCCTTGAGACACTTGGCATCTGCGGTTGCTCCGTTCACTCTGTACAATCCTTGCTCATTCATTCCGCGTAATTCAATCTCGTTAATGCAGTGAACTATTATGGAAGGTATCATGGGTGACGTTATAGGTGTGTAATCAGCTATAGTGCCCTGAACATGAAAATGACATTTAGTGCAAATTTATGAGAAAATGTTTTATTGACGTGGAAATTATAATACTCACGGGTATACCACGTAACGTAGGCGTATTTCCAGTTGGAATGCATTGTACTAAATCTTTTTTACACTCGACATGAGCTATCGCTCTGCAATCTCTACACTTATGTACTTTTTGTCCAAATCGAATTCTATTAACAAATTAAGACATTAAAATTTTTCTTATCTATAACTCAATTTTATCAAATTAATTATATAACAATATGTTTTAATGTTTAGTATAACAGAAAAATAAATTTACTTTTTCCCACAAGGTATGCATGTTTCCGGCCTGAGAACAGTTTTCGCTTCAAAATGATGATTCCTAAACATTTTTGTATTCATGGTATAGCCACCGATATTTGGACTCGGTTTAAAGACATCCTCCGTGTCGGAAGTCGATGTCAAAATATCAGCTTTTGGTGCTGATGGCTAAAAGGAGAAAAATATCGTTTCCTATAAAATTCTGCACATACACTTTATATGTAGAACAATTAAATTACATGATTCAATAACGTACTGCTACATCAATTGGTACTTCGTGATCATTTATGTGTGATAATTTCGATTTGTTGTGTTCTGTTCTGCTGCCGCCGCTGCTCTTACGCCGCTTGCGTGAATTATGCAAGGGAATCTGGGGCTCCGCGTTCTCATCGCCGGGTATAGCCTCGATCGTGGATGATGCGGTTATTGCACCATCCTTTGGCATAACTACGGTAGTAGTTGCTACTATTCTATCGGAGGAGTTTAATTCTGTATTTTTGTGCACTTTTGTGCTACGACGATGCTTCTTGGAGTATTCGCTACTGGGGCGATGCTCCTTCCACTCTCGCTTCTTCTGACTCTGCAAAATATTGCTGGTCTCCAAGTCATCGTCTGACCTCGATAGACAATTGAGATCACTCAATAATGAACCAGTGGAGTTCAATTCCGCTATTGTGTTGAGCCTGAAACAGTGCAATATTGTCACATAGTCCATAATATAGTCATCGATCTTTGTGTATCAAAATGCTTATATTTACTTGTCATAGGGCATGTCTTGAATATATGCGTTACTTTGGCGATTGTATGAAGTGTTATTAAGAAACTGCAATTTCTCTCTAGTTTCATCATTCAGACTTTGCCCTCTATCATTAAATAGAAAATTCCTGGCTGTGTTAATTTGTTTTTCCTGAAAAACGATACAAATATAAATACTTTGAAATATAAATATTAAAGCTAAACTATCTTTATTAGTCACCAAGAAATCTCTCTGCTCTTCCACAGCACGTCGCTTGCGGTTCTCTTCCTCCAAGTTTCGTCTTGCGTGACGCAATTTTCTATCAAAATCTGCGATCTCGTTGTGAGCCTTGTCCAAAGCCGAATGAAGTCGTTGGCATTCTTGCACTGACATCAGCCATTTCTGTCTCATCTCCTCTTGGCTTAACGCGAACTGCAGGAATTCTGTACAAAGCAATATCGGAGCAACATGTTTATAACGTCTATTATAATTGAAAAAAGTTTCTACCGAGATTATTGCAAAAATACTAACGAAATGAATGACAAGATAATATCGACCATATAATTATTAACAAACCTTCCTCGCAAGCTCCATTTATCAAGACGTTCGTGCATCTCACCAACTCGTCGTAGGTAGCTAAAAGTGACAACGACGACATTTTTCTTCTTGTATTTATTTCGTCGCTTTTCTCGTAAACTAAACTATTTTGCCGGCATGTCCACCGTCTTGTAACACTTTGGCCGTCTGTACGACGTAACCAACGATAGTACAAAAAAACGATTCAATGAAATGTTTGATCTGCACGGGCGACCGCGTACCACGCGTACCGCGAGCAACCGTACGCAACGGTTTTCAAAGTCGCCCTTCTTCTGACCGTTACGATAGAGACGACCTCTGGCGGAGAAAATGAGTGACGGTTAGGCTGTGGTCACATGGTGCGTGATGCGTGATGCGGGATCATGCGGGATAGAGCGTCATAGCAACAACCAACGCACCATGTGACCGCAGCCTTATCGTCGACGACGTTGACAGATAAAAGCCACGGTCGTATATATACGACCATGGATAAAGCTCGTTTTATTTAGGCATTTGAAATTGAGGATGGTAACATAGCCCCACCACAATTTCTCTTTTCTATTTCATTAATAAAAAAATCTATTAGTACAGCTTTTCTCGTTTATTCTCTTCTTAACAAATTTTTTTATTAAATTTTTTTATTTGATTAATTTAATTGATTTATTAGTAAATAATATTTTTCGAATTTTACGATACTCTATTGACATTCAACGTTGAAATGCCTTTTCATTCACGCCGCTACGATATTTTTGGTCACACGATATCTTCTAATAATGAAATAATGTTTTGAGGATTAGAATAAAAAGGCATCCTAGCTAAGATTACCTTAAATTATCTGATCTTGGATAATTACACCCATCCAATGATTGTATTTAATTTTGATCTTACTAGAATAAATATTAGAATAAATTACTGCCAAAATTACAAAATTGGATTATAAAAATTGGTGTGAAAATTGCGAATTAAAAACTAAAATATAATCAATTAAAGTAATTTTCTCTAATTAATTCTTTCTAATTCTAATTAATTAAATCTAATTTAAATGTAATAAAAGAATTTCTTAACCTAAGGGCACATGGGACATCGTACCTCACTCTCTGAACTTTGCGCCTTAATAAATCCCATTAAGTTTTTTCTTTAATAATTTTTTAAACAATGTTAATTTTAACAAATCGCTATAACATCTGTTTGCCCTTAAAATACATGACACATACAATACACATTTAAAGACACTGGGGTATCTCACACCCCTTGTGCCCTTTATGCAATTTTTCGGAGATAAGCCCTTTAAGGGTTAAACAGATAATTCATAAAACTTTTAGATGGCAATTAAAAATACAAATAATTATAAAGAAAATTCTACATATAATCTATAATTAACAAATATTTTATTAGACTAATATTTTACAATTTTTAATGGCTGATATATTACACATATTAAAAAATGTTTCTTTACAGGTTTATAACTTCTATAAGAGTTGTAGATAATTTAGAATGTAAGTCCTTTAGGTGTTAAATTCTTAGTACATAATAAAATTTCTAAAGATTATTATTTATCTTGTTCATTGATCAAGTTTTAATACCATTTGGAGAACATAAACTGTCTTTTTGGATGCACAATGTCTTAAGTTTGGAAAGTACTGAAGTAAGTTCTGCCTGTACATTTGCTATCTTCGCAGCAAGATAGATGGATTCCTGGAAACGTTTCTGACTGTTCCTCAAGTTTTGTGGGACCAGTACACCGAACCATTTTATAGGGTCTCCTGGTGCATCTGCGTCGTCGCTCAGCTTTTTAAGACTGATGTCAAAACAAGGTACAGTATCGTTATCTTCATCTGTCATTTTAGTTTCCAAATCGAATAAGGACATCACTGTGTCTTCGTTATTTGGAACCTGTAACATACTGATATTCTCCTTTCCACGAATATACTTTGCCTTTGCCAGCTCAATGTGGCCGTCCTTCAGCAATGTTTCCATTTGAATATTTCCATGAACTTTTTCCTCCATTAATTCCAATTTACGTAACATCAATTCATCAATCTCTTCTGATAAAACATCTATATTTTTATCCATGTCGTAACAGTGAGAGTAATGGTAAGAGTATCACCACAAAATTTAATAACTGTGATATATGTAGGACAACGAGGTTTAATCTGAAAGCAGAACGTTGTAAAGATTAATATGAAGCTATTGATATATAAAAATATTTGCTCATGGTTGAAAAATAAGTCTAAAAGTTGCATAATTTAAAAGCTATATCTATTATTTAAAAACATGTATCTCATGTATTATCTATCTTATATCAAACAACTTACATGTATTATTAAATATTGATTATTTTTTAATAAATATCGCCTTCACTAATTCTTCAATGCCAATCTTGCAATTGGCAGTCTGAATATCCTGCTTCATTGACAAATTAAATCCTTCGTATTCCTTGAAGAAGATTCAATCAACTCTATCTATTTTTTTGGTATGAAGTCAAGTGACATTAAGGTTATTCTCAAAGCGTATACTGCAGAAGTATTTATTTTCAACACGACGGGAAAAATTTGCTCCGAAATCGTTTTCAGCTGTGCCGTAAGTTAGTAAATTTACTTTTTTTTTTTTTTTACGAAAATAGATTCTAGGGAATTACTGACTCCATAAGCACTATTTCCGATATACGAACGTATACTTAATCTTTGTAATCAAAATACATTTCAGTATTTCGATAAATATTAACAAACATATAATTGCATTAATATGGCTACGCCGGTATTAACAAAGAAGCAGCAGAGGTACAGTTTGTCAGCTAAAAAAGGGTCTGTCAAGGGTTTACGGAATATACTGGCGCATCCTAACCTGAATTTCTGGTATCTTCACGCATTAATTTTTAAAACGTTCCCATTAGTTTTAATAATTTGATATGCCATTATTAAACGTTTAATTAAAATAAATATGTATCTATTATTAAAGCTATCAAAGATGATTGCAGTTTGTACTTTTGGAAAATGTTTTTTTAGGCCAGTCATCAATGTGGAACAGTATCCAGAGTTGATGACAAACTTAAATACGTAAGTATAATTTAAGACATGAGTCTTGAAAAATATTTGTAATTTATTGTGAAAATATGTTGTAGGATATTGCCGTCGGTCAAACAGACAAATAATAAAATTCCTAAACATATGCTTAAAAATGTACCGAAAGAAAATCGTGCGTCAGCTAGGAAAGAAATGTTAAAAGCGGCACCTCCAAAGCCGGATATATTGCAAGTACTCTCTCTATTATGCAGCTGTAAGCAGTTTAAAATTTAGCTATTTTTGTCTGATTTATGAATTCATTTTAGGAAATTTATGATTATGGGTATTAATATAGTCACTCGAGCCTTGGAGAAGGAAAACGTGTGTTGCGTCTTATTAGATGCTAATGTTGAACCGCCTCTATTGATAAAACATATCGTTACTATGGCAGTAAACAAGAAAATACCTGTTCTTCTGTTACGGATTCTGAAAACTGTTACATTAGAAAAGATGGGATTTGCTACGGCAGCTTTTGCTTTGAAGGTAACGTATGAATATTTTGTCATTTTAAAGGTATACATTTTCATGGTACACATATTTCTTAGAGGTTTATTATTTCCGTAGCAAGAGGTAAAGCAATGTCCAGATAATGTTTGCCATCCATTATACAAATCGATAGCAGAAGCTTTCGAAGATCTTAAACCACCAGAATGTTCGCTCCAACGTTTTAAATCTAATGATGACGAAATATCTGATAAAAGTGCAATATGTGAAACAAAGACCACAGGCATGGATTGTGATACAAATCCAAGTATTTCTAAGTCAGAAAAACCTGTTATAGTATTTACAGATGTATACAAGTATAGATCTTCACGAGACAAGAGAGCTTTTATACCGCCAACAGTAAATAAAAGTTCTCAAGTTTCTCAAACAGCATCGACTGAATTTATTGCTTTAGGCAGTGATTTTGATCCTGTCGATGATAAATACTATACAACAGTGAAGAGTAAAAGATATGTAAATATTGGCAAAAAAAAGAAGCATACAGAAGAATCTGAAAGTATAGAAAAGAATCAATCTTCCAAAAAATTGAAGTTAATTGATAATAATGCAGATTCAGTGAAACACGCAAAAAATAATACATTAAAAAGGCATAGAAATGACAAACCTAGCTATTTATCATTAAAATTAAAACGTATACAAGGAAATGATAAACGAAGAAAAGCAACTAAATTGGCTAAGAAAAAGCGATAGAGATTGACCAGTTTACTGGTAAAGTAATTGTCTACCCAGCGAAAGATCTGGATACGATTTTCAACATCACGCATTCCTGAAATATAGGAATTTTGAATGAAAAAATATTCCACGGTGATGAAGACAAGAACATAAAATATAAACTAAATCTCACACAACTGGACAAAAATAAATTGTTATACTGAAAATAAAAAAATTGCATTGCTCTTAAAAATCCAAAAAATAATTCCAACCAATTTTCCAATCAAAATGCCAGTGAGTGTGATCATGCTTGTCTCTTTTTATGTTAAAAAATTATTAACAAACTGCCTTCGATATTTAAAAAGCTAATAAATTTCAATCTCTGAAGGATAATTGTCTAATGATATAAAAAGATTTTTAAAAATTATATAATTAACACTATAATCAATACTTTATAGCGTATTTTTTATATTTTTAATAAAATGAAAAAAATTGCATTTCTGT
>VBVR01000864.1:0-39112 GCA_011638315.1 Tetramorium parvispinum | reverse complement strand
ATTTGATTTTATGTTTTTTTATTTTATATTTATTTTATTTGAAAATACTGCAGTTTTTCCAATATATTTTAAAATACTAAGAGAAAGTACTACAGTTTTTCCGATATATTTTGCTAAATTGAGGTCAAAGGTTAATAAAGTTAATTCATCATCCTCTCCATATTTATTTCATGTTTTTAATTAAGTACTCTTAATTTAAATATTATATTAGACAAACATTACATACATATTTATGTATGTATATAAGCATGAAATATATGAAAAGGTTAATATTTTAACCTTATTATATATATATAATCTTAAATAATTTAAATTTAACTGTACATATTATATATATAATTTAAAAAATCCTTGACACATGCAGACGGAATTTTTCCGCCACATATAAAATTTGTAATAAATTACTTTTTTTTTTCAAATTTATGGGCTCGATGTGATTACGTAGTTTAGATGCATCAGTACATGCGTAAAGAGAAAATTAAAAAGAGCGCAGACATTTTTCCCCGTGCAAATTCATCGCGCTTCTGATCCAAACAAGAACCTGACGTGCGCGTTCATTTTTAAAACAGAAGTTGCACGAAATTACGGCTACTCCGCTCTTTTGTTTCTCGCTTTATATTCGTTGTGTGCTCCTCCGAAACAATTGTTAAACATTCGTCGTTTTAGATTGTGGGAGAGGAAGAAAGAGAGAGAGAGAGAGAGAGAGAGAGAAAAGGAGAATGGCGTATCACGAAGCCGAGGAAACAGAGGTAACATTCCACAGACACGCTTAATGAGCGCGGATCTCCCTGACAGTTGCGCAAACTTTCGCCGGGCGCGATCGAATTTATTGACCCATTTATTAATTCGTTGCCGGACCGGTTTTTTTTTTTCACTATTTATCGAACGATTCTCCTGCCGAGCTTGTCTGACTGATTAAGTTTCGTGATACTTGGCGCGCCGCGAAGCGGAAAGCGTTAAAGTAAGCGCGAACGGGAGGAAAAAGATCGAGTTAATAAGCCGATTAGCGATCAAAGGACGGAATATTACCGCGCGCGATGCGCGAATGGCGCGAGTGGAAGGGCGCGAGATATCCGCGCTGGCAAACAACGCTGCAAAATTTATGGCCTAAATATGGGACGGACGGAAAAAAAAGTGAAAGCAAAACGGACAGGCGCGAAACGCAGCCAAGTGGCGCATCGGCCGGAGTTGGTTGTCGCGAGAGAGCTTTACCGACACCTTCGATTCCCTCGTCTTTGGCCGTGTTGCGGAAATTCGCGGGAGAGAGGGAGAGACGGGAGGCGACATCTCATATTCCGTTTTCGTTTCGACCGACAAACAGTGCGTTTTATATTTCACGAAAGAACCGGGCGAGAGTCAATATCGACGTAATTGCAAATGTACAATGTACATAGTAATTACAATTGTTTTTAATAAATGGAATCCACGCGAGAGTTTCATTAATTACCGTGGCAAGTTTATATTAAGTAGCGGGGAATTATGAAGAAGCAGTTACGCGAAAGTTAATTAACAGTTAATTAACAGTTCATAAGATGGACTTGGGATTAATTCGCAAAGAGAAAAAAAATGTGAAAAAGCAGAAGTTGCAAATATGATAAAAATGAGATGGGAAATAGGATTTTTCCTCCGGTATAATATAATATTTCGATAGAGAGAGCGCGAGGATTTTCGATGCTCCACGTGATTTTTAACAGCGTCCACGCGCATTCTTTTCATACTTGTAATTCCTTAGAAAATTTTCGATTGCATTTCTCGAAGGTACGAAATTCCCGATAGAAATAACAAAAAGCAAAAGAGGGAGAAAGAGAAATATATGGAAAAGAGTGCACGGTACGTTATTTAAATTGTTCAATTCTATACGCCGGCGTCCCGCCGTTCTCTTCCTATTTATAAAAAGGCAGAGTAATACCGGGAACAACAGCGGACGTGCAGTATACACACGCGTACAATTTCTGTACAGTTCTGAGATATCCCGACCGACTGGCCCGACAGTCCTAAACTCGACAAGAAGTGGCAGGCGGAGTACGGATACGGCGGGCTGATGAAAAAAAGCAGCGGATGAATCTTATAGGATACACTGCCAAGTTTAATCGGCGCCGTAGTATCTCGCGGGGGCGGCATTCGATTCCCGGATTCCCGGCTAGGGATGCTGTGATGCGAAGCGAACGACCGAGAGAGAGAGAAAGAGAGGAGTAGGAGGAGGAGAGAAGGGGAGGAAAAGCGAACAGGGAAAAGGCAGGGATGGAGAGAGCAGGAGCGTGCGCGACGACGACGACGACGGCGACGGTGACGGCGACGACTATGACGACGACGACGACGACGACGACGATAAAACGAAGAGAGAGATACACGCTTGCGCCGGGGGTATCACCCTCATCTTCTCGCACAGTGAACCCTCTCCCTCCCCATGGAGCGAGGGGACGAGAGAGCGGGGCGTGTGCGAGGATAGATGGCAGGGCGTCTCTCCCGGGCCGCGCAGGGCCGCGCAAAGCCGCGTTGCACGCACTGTCAGCCCTCTTCAGTTTCGCTCGGCTATCCGTGCAACGAGTCGACCCTTGGTCGGCTGATCGTCGGCTGCCCGTCCATCCGAAATCATCCCTTTACGCGCGAGAAGGAAGACTCGCCGCGTGTCGGTCGGCGTCGCGACGCGCCGAGACACGCCTGTGTCGCCGACGGAGAGGCAGAATTCGCGCGGTTACTCCAGGAGATCTCCTCAACTTGGTCGCCGGCGAACAAGCCGGAAGGGGGTTGAAATTGAGAAGGCGTGAAAGAGAGAGAGAGAGAGAGAGACGGTGAAGCAAACTGAGATTCGAGACTTCGCACCAGCGAGAGAGAGCCGGGAGCGAACACGCCGATCCGGTAACGGCGAGCGAGTGACTTGGCCGAGGGTGCGATAAGATCGCGGGGGAGAGCCGAGAATCCGGAGGGATGCACGTATCACGCCCCGCCGGCGCTTTTCAATTACGCGAATCTAGATCACGAAGCTGTTAGCGAATTAAGCGGGCTTGAGAGCGGGCTATGCGGGCTGAGCAGCGCGAGATGGCAAGAGGGAAATAACGATCGCGCGCGTGCCGTCGCGATGAGAAATCGTCCTGGGATAGACCGCTGCCGCGGGCACGACGTAACGGCCGGACCATGGAGCACGGTGGTGGCAGGAAAAACCAGAGACCGGCTTGTTCGATAAATTCGTCCTGATTCCCCGGTTTTTCCGATTCACACGCACATTGCACGCCAATTCCGGCGTGCGAGGACTACTCGCGGGCAGGTTTTACGAGCCTCTCGTGGCAATCGTTCTCACCTCCCTTCGCTCGCTTCGCAAGGAGGATCGATCGGGGATCGGAGAGAACCGCGGCAACACGAGGAAGAGGATCGACCCGGCAGCCCGAAACGACTATGAGAGATAAAAAATGAGGTGTCTAATCTTGACCCTCGGTCTGCTGGTTTCGGGTGAGTATTTTGAGAAATAAATCGCGTTCGGAAATCATCCGGCCGGCCCGCGTCGTCAATCACAGTGGCACGTCGCCGACGGCCGACGGCCGCACGTCAAATCTCCGCCCGATGTACCGACCAACCGCGGAATCCGCGTTTAGGCAAATAACGTGGACCGTCAACATTCAACAGTCCCCCCCCCCCTCTAAACAGCGCGAACGATATAAATACGTTAGTAGTGTGGCGATACATTATATATAAATATTGGCTGACGGAGTTTCATCAATTTCGCCAGGCAAATGAAATCGTTTCCGCTCATTAACCGCCTCTGTTCGTGCAATTTACGTTGCCCCGAAAAAAACGTGCCAAGAACTCCCTCGACTTTTTTATTCAGCTCTTTTTTCGCGCCCGGTCTCTCTCTCTCTCTTTCTCTCTCTCTCTTTCTCGCTTTTTTCCGCATAGTTTCGGGATAATCCCGAGAAGAATGATACGCCGGGAGCTTCAAGATTCGAGATTCGCACGTCGTTGACTCTATCCGAGAAATGAGAATATTCAACATTAAACAAACGAAGTATTGGAGCTCCAGTGGAATTAACGCGTCGGGAGAGAGATTCGAGAAATTCCGCGAAATAACCCGTTTTAATTCATAATTATGCAACGATCAAATATGTATTTATGTTTTTTTGAAGAGTGTGTATTACGCTTCATTACAAATTCAAAAATAAACGACGATGGTCATTCACCCGACAAACGGTCCTTGACCGTTCGCGTCCGCCGTGTTTGCTTCGACATGTTTTCGATTCGATTAATGCGGGCTGCTGCGAAATTAGATTTGCAGTCCTAGAGAGCGAGAGCATTAACCGTCCCACTTCCTTTCGGAGAGGTTTAACGACGTTAACGCGCGGGGCACATACGAATCGGGCGTGTAAATCCGCCTTTTTACTGTCTCTCCGCGATGCACGTTGAATATCTTTGCCCGGCTGGTGAGATATGCCGCGCGATGTAATATTATGTACCGAGCCCGGCGGAGAGTGCCGACGGTATATTACAGCGGGTTTAGTTAGCTCCCAAACTTGGTCTTAACTTCGTAATAACTTAGTATTAACATTAGCCTTGTCCAAAATACGGGTTTATGCAGCAATTAACCCGAAAGTCCTATGTACCGTAATGTAATGAGACAAGATATAATATCACGACGTGTACGATAACGATACGCCACGGTTAATAAAAGCCCCGATCCGGTGCGCGAGCTTCAATTTTCTGTAAATTTTCTCGCGTCCTATTGTGGGAAATACACTTTTTAATGTCCTCCTTCCGCGTTGGCAAGCGTCAACCCTCATTTTTAGATTTCTTCAGCGCGGATATCTCTGCCCCAAATCTGTTCATTATATCTCATTGCTACCTAATATAAAAATGTCACGTGTCACGTGGAGTTTCCATTTCCAATTTATACGTGTGTGTTTCCATTTTATATTTGCCCCGGGATTATCCCTGTCAAACGTAAAATTTTATTTCCATCGCTTCAATGGCTCTGATTATTTTGGCCTTTAGCTTAACTTGGCCTTACTGTTCATTCAACAGTAAGCGGTACCATGGAGACCGTTATATTGAATTTTTACTCTTTGGACAGAAATTTTATCGACCTACGAGTGCCCATTTAATTGACTCTTATTCGGACAAAAACATTTACATACAGCTTTTGTTTTTGTTTTTTACCGGCCAATAGTAGAATTTTTCCGCTGCCCATTGTACAGAATTAACAATTTTAGGTATTAAAAAAAAATAAAACATGATATATTTTTATTCACTTTTTCTTTATTAGCAAATAGATAAATATTTATTGTGCCCGGTACGAGAGAGATGAGGAAAGAGTGAAATTGCAAAAATTTACAAAATAAGAGCATTATAAAATAAATAAAAATTGCGATGCGCGCGTGCGATGATATAATTTTTCATTAGTAAAAACATGGGATTTAGAACGGAAACCGATATTTCCCACGCGAGCGCTCGCGCAGAAATCATATCAAATTGCGATAAAATTCAGCACAAGTTTGAAAGATAAGATTTTTCTTAAGAACGGGTAATAGGACTAGGCTGAGATATTCCTTGAGGCGACGTAAACTTTCTTAAGACGTATCCAGCATTGATAGTTTTCAGTCCTGAAGCTGAAGATTAAATTGGGATTGTGCTTTAAGACGGCGAAACTGAGTAAACGCGCAATTAGCCGCTGCTGTTGCAAAATGAACTGCATTTATACAACAAGCATGATAAGGAACAAGCAAAGAAATTAAATCCACTGTACATTCTTGTAAAAGTAACTGTAAAGCATAAAAGGAAATAGCCGAGGGGCGGATATTCTGATATGTATTTTAACGTGGGTTATGCGGGGCCGCGCAAATCCCACGGAAGCGCGGGGAGGTAAATATTTACTCGCGCAACTACCAGCATCTCTTTAAAGTTACTCTTTTGGAGTCGCATTTATTTTTAACGCACGATTTTCCGACAACGATGGGTCTTATCGGATTCGAAAATTGCGTCGCCGATAACGCGAGCGGAATTTTGCGCCAGCGAGCGCGCATACAGGATGACATCCCGTGTGTATACCCCGTTTCTTATATGCGTATAATATCGTTTGTTATGTATAAAAAGTTCTCTCTCTCTCTCTCTCTCTCTCTTCCTCTATCTAATACGTGCGCGCGCGCGCGTTGTTATACATTCTCGCTATTAATGGAGGTTGCAGGATGTGCTCATCCTCAAGTTGGGGCGTTCATGTACAAACGGCTACATATATTTACGGAAAATGTCCGACTAAAGTTACGAACTTCCCTCTGAACGATGAACGATTCACAACGTTGGAGAACTTGATAAACGGGTAATGGAGAGTCCGCGCTGTGTGTGCCGATTTACGATACGGCTATTTTATGGCTATTTATGAATCTAATGTGAGGGCATTATGTTAACGGGTCTATTGAATCGGCATACAATTATATTTACAGACAAATGTTGAATACAGCGGTCCAATGTTTTGTGCACATTTCCATTCGTTTCAATGGAAAGTAAATACGCCGTCATTAATGCTCGCACGTGAAGTATCTTCATAAATGTTTTAGAAAATTTTGTGAAATTGTTTTTTCAACTTTTTTCCGGCATCGTATAAGATTCAAGAAGGAATTTGAAGGCGAAGAAAGGCGTTAAAGGGAAGCTTAAACTACGAAGCGTGGCAGACTGCATGTTCTTTGGGTAGAAAGAATAAATCTTTTTATGGAAATTTGAATGCAAAATAATTTTCTTGAAGGAGAAAACGAGATAAAACCAAATTGATTATAAAACATCACGATAAAGAAACCAGAAGTTCCTGAATTATGCAAATGAAAGGTTTTGCGCGATTTAAATCTCAGAGACGCAAACAGCTAGTGGAACATTATTCGTCGTACAACTTGAATTTCTTCCGAAAGGGTTTTTAACCTCCCTTTTTTTCCGGCTTTATTGCCAAGACATTGAATATCGAAGTTTGAGAAATTGTGGCAAAGATAGCAATCTCCGACATTTTCAGTAAGAAGGTATCGATCCTTTAAGAAGTAATATTGGCAGAAATAAACTGCCAATGTGCTGTTAATTTCTAATATTGAAAGATTCCGTAGAAAGAAAAAATAAATAGAAATAAGGAACATGTACGATTCTCTAATGTACCATTTCTCCAATGATGTTGGCCGTAGAAAGTAGATACTTTCAATCGAACATTCTCTACCTGAAATAAATTGTTCTCCTTCCAGCCTTTAAGAAAGATGTCCTCATTTTTTTTTTAACTGCCGCGATCCTGCAGGTTCTAGCATCTTTTTGGCCACCAGGAGAGATGTCCCGTTGCAAAAAAAATTCCTCTGACAGTAGTATTAAAAATTGATAAAAGACGTATTCAAAGGATAAAAGAAGTTTCATCTTATTTTATAATGTTATTTTACGATTCTGTTTCATTTCAAAATACTTGCTCGAGTACGTAGAGGAAAAGGTAAATTAAATTTCTCATCGGTTTTTGCTGGATAATAATCATGCAGAATGTTTATAAAGAATTATTCAGCAATATGCAAATTATTACGTAAAACACCATGAATAATTTGTACTTTTTGTATTACGTGGCCGACGTGTGTTTAATTTTATGTTATTCTGCAACTGAGAGCGAGGCAATAAGAATTAAAGAACACCCGTTAACCCGGGAATAATACAACTTTTTTCTATGACCCTCTAAACTACTTCGCGGGGGGATGTACTGTAATAAATCATTGTTATTTATCATGCCCCGCACATAACGAATCCGAGCGATCCGGGAAAGAATCCGCGACTGTCTGAAAAAGGTATTTAAGGAAAGGTCTCTGAAAAATAGAAGAAACGCGCCTTTTGAAACGTTTATCCGGGGAATCGTCCTATATATTTTTTTTTTTAATGCCGGAGAGCATTACGGAGAGACACGGCATAATATCCCGCGATCCCGAAGTTAATTCGCCTAATTGACTGGAAAACGAAACTTTTTATCGGTAATTCCGAACGCGCTCGAACGGAATGGCGATAATATATCTCCTCGATCTTCTCGAGCGGTGTAAATTACAATCCCGCGGGCGACCGTTGCCGCGTTAAAGGATTCACCGTCGCCGGCCACTCTCGATACAACGTTGTATTTGGTTAAAGTGCAAGGACCTACCCGTTGCACGGCCGATCACAGGACACACGAGAATCGTGCATCGGAGCCGCTCGATCGAGGGCCGTACTTTGATGTCTCGGCCTCTCGCAACGTGACAGCCCTCGTCGGGAAAACGGCGACGCTGAATTGTCGAGTGCGAAATTTAGGCGACCGAACGGTAAGTGTGAAACCAGCCACCCTTTTGCTGTTACCGTTAAAAAAAAGTGACGCTCACTTTTGTGAAAAAATATAATGGAGCGAGCGGGAGTTTTAACTGATTGTGAGTACCAAGTGTGCGCCAGGCTCCGATTAAACAGAGAAAATTTATTTAAATTAAAGCATACGGCTTGATCATTTGAATCAATGCTATCTTTTCCAGATTAAACTCCGTAAAGGGATTAGGGATAAGGACGGAAGGGAAGGGGGAGAATGTAGCGCGCGCGGGCGTAATAGTATTTTATAATATCGTAATAACGACTGCCGTTTTCTAAAGACCCAATGTAGTTTTATATTCTAATAACGTTATCTCGCTTATTATAATAACCAATAAAGTTTAATATAATATGATTTTAGTAATATTAGTGCGCAGAATGCAAGTAAGTAAAGAGAGCCGTTCTTCAAGTTTATTTTAAGCTCTTTACGAGAGGAAAATTTGAATGATGAGAAGTTTCAGAAGATATCCCTTTAGCGCGCGCGTGGAAATAGATCCATTCGCTATCGAAGAAATTTTACTCTCGTAATATACATTGTAGCCCGCGAAGTGCCACTTTTATCTCCGGCATATCGCGAAATCGGCTGTCAAGGGCTAAAAATATTTCTCGCCGGTGATATTCTCTCTATTGCTGCGCCGGAAACTTTTAGCGGAAATGGATCGACTCGGAACGGCACGCGGCAGCTTTAGAGAGGCTTTTATTAAAAGCCTGTCTATTAGATAACGCAACTTATTCCCCGCCCGTGTATCGTGACTGATGCCCGTCAAGAATCCTTAAGCGAAACTTTTTAGAGTTGAGATATAACGCGCGACGTGTGCGCGCGAGACGATTAGAGCTGTCGCGGATAAATACATACGTACGTGTTATTTGCGACATGACGATGCCATTTGTAGAAGAAACTTATGAATAAATTATGAAAAAAGAGAGTCGAGAGGAAAGTCGCGTGGCCATCGACGCCGCGTGAAACTTACAATTAGTTGCGAAACGCGATTAGTTGCAAACTTGACGCTAGCTCGGTTTCATATCCCCGTGGCCTGGGCAGTGTTTTTCGTCACGTGTATAATAAAGTTGGCCCATCACGAGACCCTTATATAAAGAACACCGCGAGGAGAGGCGAGATACACTGCAATATCTCGTCCTTTTTCTGACTCGCGCGCGCGCGCTCCAGTGCTCGCCCGAGAGGGATTTCAGCAAAAAAGGGCACGTCCCCCTTCGCATCTTTCGCGTCTGAGTTTTTGCACTCGCGCACTGCTCGTCTCTATTTCGTTAACACCGGTTTTTTTTATATTTTCACCGGCACAACCTGTCCCTTTGCTGCGTCCATGCGTACGTAGTTGAATTACGTTTTCACAGAGCAATGTAAATTTTGCACATTCCGGCCTCGTGCGAGAAGCGTTCGTTTTAATGGAAAACCTGTTATTCTAAATGACGAATTAATGCGCGGATCGTATCGCGGAAATTTCAACGTGCAGAATCAGATGTGAGAAAAGGAGATACCATTTTTGTTCAATAATAAAACTTGCGGCACATGCGCGTAGGTGGTCGAATTATTTCTCCACAAAAGCAGAGTACATTTTCCACGTTCCTATAAAATTACATTAATTTCAGCGGAAAATTTATTTTAATGCGAGTAAAGAATAAACGTAATGCCAGAATTTTCACGGCTGAAATTATTTGTGGAAAGTGGTAAATTCTCACATTAAGTAGCGGGAGCGCAGTGTCAGTGTCTAACATTTGATTTTTTTTTCATTACTCGTTAAGACAAAGACGAGTCGCCCGTTTTGCTGAAGATTAATACTTCCATTATGATTATTGCGTGCGTGTTATTGTCGCATGCCCCGTCCGTTAATACATCAGAAAGGTGCACGTACGCCACATGGGAAAATTGTGCACTTACGGACATTGTCATATTGGAAGCGACCACAGGCGTATTGACATTTTCAAAATGGAATTCTGAAAGCTTAAGATTCTCTTTGCCCGCGTGACTTTTCGCGTACGGTAGTCAATTGTACACGGTAATCACGATGGCGGAAAGGTCGAGGATCAGGGCAAAGCGGGGGGGGGAGGAAAGTTCGGATTTTCCAATGGCTAGCTAAAGTATTCGAAAGCGTGCAAGTTTGACGTAAATTGATAAATCGATGTTTCCACTTTAGCGTGTAAGCATATTCGTGGCGCGTGGAGCCGCGCGTATGCACAAGTACAAACCGCGCTTCTCACCCCGCGTATTCGCGCAATCGCAAGAGATTTCTAATGTTGCCGCACACGGAAGGTAAATATAGGTCGACAGGCACGCGAAGCAAATTCGTGTTATTGAGGCGGAAACGACAAAGGGCGAGAAACTATTTTAATTACGGCCCCAGTATAAGCTAAACTATGCGGTATGATTGCTCTCCGCTCCGTCCATATTCGAAAGTAACATAAATACACTTCGGATATTTTTATTTGCCCTCGCGACTGGCGTGTAAAAAGTCAGTTTGAATGTCATTCCGTTTTAGCTTCGGGGGAGAAAAGCTTTTTCGAAATACCGCCGGTTATCCATTATTTCGAAATGAATAAACCCTTACATTTGCAAAATTTCATCGCGTCCATGATAATTTTAACATTTCTGGATTTCGACATTAATGTACATTTAGTTACGTCCTTCTAATTCGTGGTCGTCCGGCGGGGCCTTGCGAAAAAAATTGCGTTTTAACTTGCATTGTTTCTGCCGTTGCGTGGCCCGAATTTTTTTTCCCGCGAACTCCGGGCAAAAACGTAACGGGGCCAGTCCATTTTCTCTATTAAAGCTAAAATCGAATATGCGCGCTTTTCATTAGCACTAGATCGTAACCGCGCGTCATATGAACAAAAACCAGTTCTTCTGTCCCCGCGCGCCTTTCTCCACCCCCTCCCCCCCTTTCATATCGGCCTCGGTACGCCGGGCACGCGTGCAAAACTCAATGAAGCCGTTTTTATGGGAGAGTACGCATTTTTGTCCTACGTGTTCGGCATTTCGCATTCGCGCTTATATAATACCCGCCCAAACGCACGCGGGCGACGTTTATGTAAATCAATCACGTCGATCCATTTCTATCTGCGCGCCACGTAAGACACGATCCCGCCGAATGTTGCCAATAAAAATATCAATCTGGCGAGCGTAGTCGATAACGAAACAAGGGGGGGAAAAAAAAGGATAAATAAAACGCAAAAAGAAATACGAAAACAAAAGCTCGAATTACACGATCGAGATCGGGGGATTTGGAAATGAATACGATTCTCGCGATACAAAACGGTTTCGCGCTGCGGGGAGAAAAAAAAACCGCCGAACACTATCCGCTGTCAGACAAGGGTGGGGAGGATAGGGATCATTTTTACACGTTCGCGGTATCGAAATCCGCTTAAATTATACCCGGCAGCAATCCCTCGATCGAGCGCCTCACTCCGCGCGGGCCCGCGCGCGCGGATTGCGGAAGGCGGACGTGGGAGAGCCGGATGGACCCGTCCCTTTTTCTTTCCAGGTGTCATGGGTGAGGCACAGGGATATCCATCTTCTCACCGTGGGCGTGGAGACGTACACGTCGGACCAGAGATTCGTCGCGTCGCACTTCCCGCACACGGAGGACTGGACGCTACAAGTGAAATACCCGCAACGACGGGATTCCGGAACGTACGAGTGTCAAGTGTCCACGACGCCGCCCATAGGTCATTCCATGCTCCTTTCCGTCGTCGGTGAGTTTCTTCCATTCTTTCTTTCTTTCTTCCTCGCCCTCTCGTTTTTCACGCCGCCGCGCGGAACGCGGAACGCGGCGCGCCGCGCCGATTCTCTCGCCCGGCGACGCGAACGGAAATTCGCGCCCGTATCTGCTTGCCGCCGGCAAGCTTAATGTGCGCCGCACGTGCATCGCGATACACCCACGGCATTTGCCGCGCCATGAATCCGCTGATTTACTGCGGGCGATTTAACTCGCGGCGGGGACTCCCCTCAATGGGACACACGCGACACACCTAAGTGTTTCGCCGCCTTGTCGCGATTCTACGAGCGGATTATCGGTTAGAAAATTATCAGATAGACACGCGGCTGACGTGAGGGATAACAACGTTCGTGCGTTTTGTGAAATCGGGATACGTCGACTCCCGTTCCCGTTCGTGAGATTTTTATGAAGCTCCGTGGAAGTTCGCACGGTGAGATGCCACAGACGGACTGCAATCTCTGCGCGAACTTCGCGAATTATAAATTTCTGTCATTATGCATGCTTCCTCGTTCCGCGGATAATGACTTTAATCAGCTTCGTGACTCTGAACTTAATACTTGATATTAATAATCTGACGTTAATATCAGTCTTCCTCCGCCCACCATTACGAAATTTATATAGAGAAATTAATTTTGCGGTTTTCAATACTGTGTCGAAACTATCTCAAATAAAATATGGATTATTGTATAATATTCGCGATAAACTCTCTTTTTCACTGGATGCAGCATTTCGCAGTAAAAAAAAGTGTAACGAGAAAAGAAATGATAATTAAAAATAATAAATCAAGATCTAGATATCAATTTTTCGATTGTGCATTAATGCATTAATACATTAATTATATTCATTTATTAATGTTTATCGTACATTAACATCTGATATCTGTTTGTCGATCCTGTATAATTGATAATGTCAGCGTTTCTAAATGTAGTAATGACAAACGAGAAGCAAATATCAACATAATGTACACAATGCAATTACAATTCGCCATTAATTGCAAATGGCTCTCTATTCAATTTATTTTAATTTTTCTAAATTATTCATAAAAACAGCATTACTATTTTTCATTAATTTTTATTTAATATAAAATGAAATAAATACTAATACTATAAATTATGAAATTCCAAAAAGGGTAAAAACAGATTCAATTGGAATTTTAATAGAAAATTAATTAATAAGTCTGTGCAATATGTGTAATTTTTGTCTCTTTCGTTCCCGTTTATATTCATCGCTAACTTTCATTAGCTTATTATTTCAGTATTAGCTATTATTTCAGTATTATTTTATATTTGAAAATATTACAAAGAAAACATAGGTTTGAAAGTTGATTCAATAATAAATTTAATTGGAGGTATTAAATTCTTCATGAATATGCAATATCATTTTTATGTTGAATTAGCGTGTTTTCCTTTGTGATTTCTGTACAGTTCGCATTTGTTGAAATAAATTATAATTATCATCAATTATAAAATTTTGTGTGGAAAATTTAAAATTTAAAATGCTAATATCACATAATTATTTTCAAGCGAAGATAAATATAAAATCTCTTTTGTAAACAGTTATTATAATCTCTAATAAATAAAATTAATCTTTCACGAGAGTATGCACAAATGTCATTCAAATGTTATCTAAATGTCATCGAATATTTTCCACACGATATACCCGATAAGATTTTTTCAGTAATTAATATAAACTATTAATAAGAATGAAATTAATATAGACTTTTCGCGTAAGATACAAATCAAATTTTTTTCTTTTGGTGATTGGGGTAATGCGATTTTTTTATAATAAATTTCCACGTTGTTACATGTATATATATCCTTTCGTGTATTATCCACAGAGCCTGTGACGATGATCGTTGGAGAACCGGAAATGTACATAAACAAGGAAAGCACTATGAACTTGACCTGCGTCGTGCGGCACAGTCCTGAGCCACCCTTGACTATTTATTGGACTCACGATGATGAGGTACGTTGCGATATCAAGCGCGATTCATTTCGTCACGAAAAATGAAAGTAAGCGAGAAGACCGGAACCGGCCGGTAGATTGATTTTCAATCATCATTCCCAACTAGAACGGTAAAAAAAAAAAAGGAAGAAAAGAAAAACGGTAACTTAAATCCACTGTTCTCTCCTCGCTGCCATAATTCTCCGCCTCTTCTCCCATTCAACTTACGCTCACACTCGATCTACTCTGTCCTCACTCTATCATGCGACCCGTTTTAAGCAAGTTTTTAAATCTAAGATTCTAAGTTTGCGGAGAAGGGAGACGGAGATCGAGATGGGAGAAAGGGCGGCAGGGGGGAGAGGAAAAACTTTTAATTTTAATATTACCTGTTCGGAGCGTTTCTCGTTGTTGAATTTTTAAATGTACGAACACCGCAGAAACTCCGTCTCATTTCTCAACTTCAAAACCTATCTCCTACCCTCGCTCTCCCATCTCTCTCCCTTTGCCGCGCAAAGTTTTTCTAGTGCGCTTTGCCGCGACCCTAGGTCGCATTATACAACACCTATTTCCACGACCGTGTTTCTGTCTCTGTACCTCGCGGGCTTCTCTACTTAGGTCTTATATTCTTACTTTCGAACTCCACCGACAATTCATCGCATTAACTCACTCGTCGTCGTCGTCCTCGCGGTATCTTCCGTTTCGTAATGTTCCCTCGCCAATATCGCGCGCGCGGCGGAAACCTTCGTTCCTCGTTATTACCCATTCTCAGTTCACTTCATCAATATTTCCTCGCAATTCGCGGCACGGTTCTGAGATAAACGCGCCACATCTAATTTAATTGTCACAGTTTGTTGCATCACGTCCCTCATTCAGTTCTTAATGTATCGTTCATCGCGCGACTTGTTTATCACGATTCATTTCGCGATATAAGTAACTTATTTAATACATTATGAATATATTACCTGTATTACGAAATGATAAACGAATGAAGTAGTACAATTTGTTCAAGTTCCTTTTATCATTATTATTATCATTTTGTAGACCTGATTATTTATTATTTCTTTTTTCTTTCGCAATTTCCTTTCGCAGTTTCTCTGAGATTTATTTTCCTTCTTTTCCCTGACCATCTTTCCTCCTTCGCTCTCTCTCCCCCCCCCTCATTTGAGGATTTTCGTTTCGCAATCCGATTTTTGCAATCCTCGCATGCGGGTCCAGGTCTTCCGCTCGTCTGTCACTTTATTTCTTAGTCTATCTCTCCGGAAAATTTGACTTTCTTCCCTTTCCGAACCCATCTGTTCCGCCGTCCTCGATCCCGTAAGCCGGCGCGTCGCGCACCCAGAGATTTTCCCCCTCGTGTACTTGTTCCGTCTCATCATTCGCTCTCCCTATCCCGTCGCCGTCGCGCTATTGCATCCTGCGCTAGCCAATCCTGCCTCGATATCCCGAACCCCCGAGTGAAAAATTTGACGTGCAGTATTTCCTACTGGCCCCATATTTTCCGTCTGTCTCGTCGCACGCATTCCTTCCGTCCCTAGTGACCTAGTTAACCCCCGCCGTTCGCAAGGGAGAATTATGCATGTTGAGATATGCAGTATGTTGCATAAATATCGGCAAACGCCGCAATCATGCTCGCCGTCTCGTCGGGTACAATTGATTTCGGGCATCCGCGTATTAACTTTGTCGCGCGTAATTGCGCGATCTTTGCGGGGACCGCGATATTTTGCGGGCGAAATTAAAATGCGTGCATAAATATCAGAGCGCATCGGAGCCTCGGTAATTCGTGAGGAGATAAAATTATCAGATCTCCGCGGTGACCCGCGGAAATAGCCACGTTCGACTGCGAATTTCCGCCCGCAGCCGCCCGCTCTCCCTCAATCGACCCGAACCCTCAGTATTATCCACACTGTAATCCGCTTTGTGTATCCTCATTATAAAAAGGTTTACGTAAGATCGCTCCAATTCAGGAGAGTTACATCGCAGAAAAAACTTTGGATTATCATTTACCCTTCGGAAAGCACCCTCGGACAAACATTTCAGGTGGTACCTTGGAAGGTACTCATATCGAGGGCTTATCAGATCCCAAATAAGATTCCGCAGACACGCAGAGATTATTATGAAATAAATCAAAGTCGTACGGATTTAATCTTCCGAGCAAGATTGTATCGGGAGATTAGATCCATCCTTATTTCTCGCAAATGCCGAGACATTTATTTATTACAAAACGACAGGCATGATCGTAGAAGTGGAAAAAGAATTGGCATTGCGTTGATAGAATCATGCGGCGGTGTCGAAAACAGAAAAATAAATGTGGTACAAAGGCGGGCCACGAAAACAAGTTAATGCTCATTAATGAGCATTACCAATTTAATTTGCATTTTCAGAATTTTAGACATTTTGTGGTCCGCCGTCAGCATTTAGCTATCGTGCCATTGTTGCATTGGAATTCGCTGACGGCATGCGGCCGTAGTAACGGCATGTAAACGCTGATGCATGTTGGATCGGCTTATGAAATGAGAATATGTTAATATTATCTGTTAACCGCTAAAACTTTCATTAAACAAAAATTTAATGGAGGCAAAATGTCTCTCGCTCTTTCGCAACACTTTTAAGAGACTTTTAAAAATCCGTAAAAGTCGAGAGAGGCTGTTAAAAAAAAAAAAAATGCTTTGTCAGTCCGACTAAACAGAAATGAAATGCGTACACGTGTGGATGTAATGACATTCAAATTATTATATATGTATGCGAACGTGTACGCGGATACAGAATAGCAGGAATGCACGCTCATGGTCGAAATAATTATTTAAACAGTTATTAATTTCGGTCAAATTGAAACTAAACTAATTAAACATGGAAATTATTATTTTGATTTAATTGTTACCGCATCGCTGAGGATGCGGTGTCGAAACATCCGATTTATAATTATATATCTTATTAGTTATTAAAGATCGACGTAACATTAACTTACGCATCGTTAACCGCGGAGCATTGAGCTCTCGAAGCTTCACTTTTCATTCGTTAATTTAATTACTGAGATTTGTCATTTGTCCCTGTTGTTATTTATAATTAAATGCGATTAAATAGCGGAAAGCCTGTTTCTGTAACTTTTTGATTTTCATTTAGAGAAAGCTTGCACAAGGGCACACGTATCGCTGATTTGTGTAGCAAAGATTTATAAAGGCAAATAAAATATTTTGCTTTCAAACTGACTAAAAGCAAATGTAATATTTTTCATTTCCGGTCGCCGGTATACATACACGATCTTTGAAATTTTTACGCGAGACACGCTAGACGGAATTTTTGATACTTGAAACCAATTCGGAGATATTCGCGTATATATTACATTTTCCGCGGATCCGAACGGGTACGTGAATCACTATTTGTTTAATATGGAAGGCGCAAGTTGCTATCTATTGTAGGCTCTCGATAAATATGCATTACGTGAATATATGACGTTGCGAATAATAACCGGCAACATTCGCCGGGAGATGTAATAAGCGCGGCATGATTCAATCAAAATCCATTTCTAAGCGGACGTGAGAAGAGTAAAAAGCGGTCGCTTAAATTTAAGATAATAAATGGCCGTAGTGGGCAAAGGTTGAAATTAAAATAAATAACGAGATATAAGCGCGGAATAAAGAAACTGTATACCGAAACGCGTATACTCGAACTGCACGGGAAAGAAAATAATGCAAAAAACCGACATTTAATATAAAACAGACGAGACGTCCGGGGCTGTAGTTGTATTTTTGGATTTATAGTAGGTACTTCTCCGCTCCGCGCACATCTCTCTCTCTTTCTCTTGTTCCGAAAGTTTTTGAAATCCATTCTGCAACGGAGTGACATACGATTCGTTTATTTTGAAAGTGCTGTAAGTTCAGCTTTGAAACATTATGAGTTTCAGCGAAATACGGACATAAACTGATAACTGCTATATCGGTTTCACCAAAGTTTTCCAAACTGGATTCCCACCAGTTTACAAACCGGGAAACGTGATCGAGCCGAGGGGCGAAGGAGAGAGAGAGAGAGAGAGAGAGCTGCCGCTTTTAATCCGCGCAACGAAATATATCCGAAAAACGCAAACATGATAGCACATGCCCGTAGGCATGTGAGAGAAAAAGTCATGCTTGTTGGTAAAAATATTCTCCTCGCTGTTAATTTAAATAAATTAAAAGCGGAGGAACGATTTTTCTCGGCAAAACTTACTATTTACGGCGCCATCGCGACACGGGGATGAATTCTATCAAGTTTCTCCTGCGGGATAAAGAATGTAACTAAAGATTTATCTCCGGTGTCCGCGGAACGAAAAAAAAAAAAAAATCCCAGCTACTTTATTACAACAACCCTTTTTTTCGTCCCTCCCGTGCCGCGAAGCGTCGCCAATATTCGCGTCGCGAGGGTTTTTTTTCCCCGACCCCGGGGATTAATTAATCATCCAATTAATTGATCCCCTTCGGTCGGTTTGTCGAACACTATTGTATAAGCTGTTACCGGAAGGGATTTAATTAGAATAACATTTTTTTCCGGGACCTGCACGTGACAGGTGATCAATTATGACAGTCCGAGAGGCGGGGTATCGGTTATCACGGAGAAGGGCGAGGTAACGACGTCATACCTTTTAATTCAGCGTGCTCAACCGGCGGACAGCGGACAATACACCTGCCATCCCAGTAACGCTAACACAAAGACAGTCTTAGTTCATGTACTTAATGGTATGTATACTTATTAATCTTATAACGCACCTGCTGTTACGCCGTTATAACGACTGTATGGCCGGGCTTAATGCGCCTAATGGGCGATCTTTATACGCTATTCAGCCCCCGATTATCCGGCATATCACGAGAAAATAAATATTAGCCGTGCGCTTCGTTAAGAGAAAGAGCGAGCGGGGGGGGGAGGATGAAAAAAAAAGAGGATATTAATCTTTCGCTTTGCAGGGGAACATCCAGCCGCGATGCAGCACGGCGGGCAGCTCAGATTAGCCAATTTACCTTTTGTAATGATCTCGACGACGCTTCTGACCTTCTTGAATCATACGTATTAGGACCGTAGAGCTGGACCATTGTTACTCGGATATGTACTTCTTCCGATCTTTCTTTCGCTCCTGGCCGTTTTTTTGATTTTCCCCCGGGAGAGGAGGAACCTACCTACCGCCGAACGCTCCGTGCAGCTCCGTATGAATAAACGAGCGCGAGTCGATAAAATAAAGTGCACAAGTTCGAGAGTCTTTCTACGCGATAACGTGATTTATATTGTATACTTGTTTGGATGCGTTGTTATCAAAGGCTGTTACTATCGACGGTTTCCCTATGATTTATTGTTATTAAATATGTTTTTAATGGGAAATAGCCTTTGTATGAGAAACGTAGTCGTCAATCAAACTAGTCTTTATACCTTGCGAGGATTATTAAATTAATTCTTTATTGGACCGCCTACGTATTGTCCGCGTCAATAAGCGTACCTCGTAAAAAAGAAGTCTGTGGGCGAATAGGAATCGTACCGCGGAGAGTATCGAGAGCATCGAAAGGTACGTGAAAAATGTACAAGGACACAACATCGACAGCAGTGAATTGAAAAATAAAAGCGACAGAACGGTCTGGTGTGTGGGCAAGAGGTAAATAAAGGATCAAATTTTCCGTTGATGCTGAAACATTGTAAGTGCGCGATTCAGGGCGAAGACAGGGTAAATGAAAATCGAATACATTTGCGAAAATATCTGCCGGTTACTTAATTTGGGAGCTCAAACCTCCCCCGAGCAACAGGTAACGTTACTATCTATTTTGCTTTACCACGTTTTACAAGACAATACGTTGCGCTTGCCGAAGAAAAAAAAAGAGCTGCGTACATGATACAGGAATAATTTAGATTTTGACATAGAGAGATGCGTATTAAAATCTATTATTATGTTGCGAGGGGAGAGAATCACGTTTAAAAAAAAAATATATATATATGTATAAGATACACTGTAAAGCCATTAAAATGGAAATGTTCGATGATGTATGAATGAACGTGTCACGCTGAGATATGATTGGAATTATTTGCAGATAGAATCACTCGTTCATACCAACAGTATAAGTTTTTGTGAGAAAACTTCCTTAACGATCGTCTTCAATGAGGGAGGAAACTCTGACGAGTTTGATGCACTCAAACGAAATTGCGAAAGATACGCTTCGGTGACCATCGAATTCTCATGCTACAGCCACGAATTAAATTTCGACTCATCGATTTCACAGACTCTATCAAACGGCGCTTCATTTCATAGTGAACAGTTTATTTGATGGCGTGGATCTATACTGCTTCGAATGAATGTTATAGAGTTCTAACGTACAGCGATAATTATGAAAAGGGATTATAATTACAAGTTTGGTATCTATTAACGTTTGAGATTGTAATTATCGAGGAAAGTTCGTCCCCGTTTATCGAATATTACGAACATTGATATATCTTTGCTTTGTCTAATGTATTACTTTTAATATATTGTGTTGCGCAAAAAAAAAAACCATAAAGATTCGAATGTTTATTCAAGAAAAAAGTAGCCTGATTTAATATTAGATTGTGCGTCTTGAAAACTTTGATTGATTAACGAGTCAAACGAGTTTGAATTTTATGGCATCTTGTTCTCGGAATACATGCTTGTGAATCATTGTCGCTCTAAAAATTAGAACGTGTATGTCATGCGTCTGGCCGCGAAATTATTCGAATTTGCGTGGGCAATATGAGACTCTCGACCACTTCTTAATTTGGTGAGTCTATTAGATAATAGTTATTTGTTATTGTCGTGCAAATAAATCAATTATGATTAAATCATATGTATCAATCGTGTGTCATTTGAGGTATCGCCGTTTTGCTCTAATTTCAAATATAAATGATATTTGAAAATTAGATTTAGTTTTATAAATTTATCTTGATGATATTGAAATAAATCACTAAACTGAAAATAAACAACTGATTAGATTGACGCGAAAATCAAAATTAGAGCCTATTTAGATTACGATAAACAATCTGCTGATGTGTGTATACAAAATATCTCGCAGTATTTCTTAAAAATTATAGATTTGTTAGCGAATATAAGAGAAAGACAAGTCGATACCTCCTTAAAACCTTATTTGTATATAACTTTGATGCTCAATATCAAGGTAATCTCAAAATTAAAGTCCGATTAGGGGATTAAAATGTAGGTGAGGCTAAATAAAAAAAAGAAAAAAATCTTTATTTCCAACATTAAAGTTGCCCTCTTCCATACAATAGAGTATTCAATCGCTATTAAATCAAATGCGATTGACGTGATAAAAGATACAGTAAATATTTTTTTTACAACTTACACGGTTTCTAGTGGATCCTTGTCACTTTCGGAGACGCACACTTCGACAGGTTTTTGCAGACTGCGCTTTAATATCGAAGCAAATATCTTTAAAAATCCGCGTTCTGAATCAGAATGATTTGTTAGTATAACATGAATTCCTTGATGCGCAGCGTCCAATACATCGTGATGCAACATTTCTCCTGTGAGATACAAGTCTGCAGATATTCCTTTCAAGACCGACACACCCGATCCAGCGCACAATGCAACGGTATTAATGTAACCATCTGAAATATAATAATAACGATGCAAAATAATAATTTCATATTTATTACCCATCAAATTTAATTTCTTTCAGCATTAAATTATTTTCGCCAAGCTCTCACCTGCACCGCGCGCACGTGCCAATCTTACATGCTTCAGATTAGTTCGTTGTTTTACTAAATTTACCGCTTCGTCGATAGATATTCGACTTTTCAAGGTACATAATCTTCCAAATCCGTAAGTTGCATTACTCTCGTTTGGTTGAATCGGCTTACTGCTCTCCAGTTCTTAAAATATAATTTTCAAATGTAATAAAATATTAATATTTTAGATGATCGAGATGAAGTAATCGGATTCTTACCAAAAGTTTCTGCTAACCAATCATTTACACCGCCTTTTACAGAATCAAAACTGCTATGCGGAGAGAAGACAGCGATTTTATTTTCTAGACATCTCGCTATTATTCGTTCCTATTATATGTAAAGAAATTAAACGTGAAGAAAATTTTTAAGTTGCAATAACATTTCGATAGAAATTATATTCGATAGAAACTATCATAAAGTACCTTCCAAGATGCATTTGTAATAGATTTCAATGGAGCAAATATTAGCGGATGATACGTGACGATTAAATCGGTTTTTAATTTAATAGCCTCATCCATGACATCTTCGGTTAAATCATTGGTTAATAAAATATGCGACACAATTTTCGGTTCTGTAGGTTCAACCAGTAAGCCAACATTGTCCCAGGAAGCCGCGAGCGACGTATCCGCAAATTTATTCATTGCGCCCACAACGTCCTTCAAGGGCATGCCGACTTTACTTTCTGCGGTGAGATTCATCGTGCGTATTATTTTATAATGTTTAATATATTTGCACCGGGAATAAAAGTTCTCGCAAGATAATCCCACGTTGCCCAAGCGCTTTAACATTTATGTGCAGCCCTGAAATAAAGATGTAACATGACTTTTGATATATTTTAAGCACAAGGCTATTAAAGATGACAGTAGCCATCTACTTAAATTTATTATTTATTTCTCACAAAATTGAAGTCAAGTTTTGCTAAATGTTGAGATATTCCACTATAAATTATTGGAAATAGAGAATTATTCACAAACTAAGTTTTGGAAGAAAGAAAAAACAAAACTATTTGCTATTCTATATAACATTACAAATTTTTCATTACTATATTAAATGTTGAAATTCGACAAAAAGTGAGGTGAAATAATGATTCTTCTCTCGCACTATTTTGAAGTGCTAACGCGAGTGATTAATAACAGAAGGATCTCGAAAGTTCAAATCTCTCATCCTCATATACAATTTGTAGCGAGAAGTCACAAATAATCTTTATAGATATGTGATTTTAGAGACTGAAATAGCTCTATTTTCGCCTATCTTATATTATTATACTATTTCAAGTCTTGAAATTAGAATTTACGACATTAACGACAATATGTATTTACATGAATTTACAAGTTTAATGTAAATAACACTATTTACAATGTCAAATTGATCCCAAACTTTATGTGACAAACGTTGTTACTTACTAACCATTAATTTTGAATCAGCCTGTTTCCAAGTAAGAAAGGCATGAATAAAATAACACAGAATCGCACATTTTATAGATTCGTATATTTTACTACTCATTATAAAACCATATCTTGATTGAACTATCATCGCTCGCGGACGCGAGTTGTCCAGGAATCGTAGGATTCCACTGAACGCAGTTAACGTCCTGGGCGTGCGCGTTATCCATCGAGCAAACCATCGTGAAATTCGGCTGATGTGGATCGCAGTCGCTGTCTTCCTTAAATATCCTAATGATATCGTCGCCGCATGCGGTCACCAGCAAACCCGTGGTCTTGCACCAGTCGATGTCGTAAATAGTTCTCGTATGGTATCCCGACAACGTGCAGACACACTTCCAGACGGACTCGTTGTTCGGCGTAGCGACACCCACGTCGTTCTCAGGCTTGTATTCCTGCCATATCTTCACCGTTTTGTCGTCGCTGCAGGTCGCTATTCGATTGCCGATCCTGTCCCACGAAAGACTCCACACCGTAGACGTGTGAGACGACAAGGTTGCAATGCACGTCCAGTCGCTATCGACCGTGTCTTCCTTAAATATCTTCACTGTGTTGTCGTAACTGGCAGAGGCCAGGATCTCCTCGTGTGGATGCCATCTTACCTAAAAGTAAAACGCTTTTTATGTATATAAAGCATAAATCTTCCTTATAAAATGATAGAACAAGAGTTGCAGGTTTCTCTTAATATATATAATTTAATTACAATTTTTAATATATATAATTTAATAAAATAAAATAATAAACTTGTAACATACCTTTTTTACATCTTGAGTATGAGCATTAATAACGGCAGCACACTCGTATTCGTCGTCGTTCACTTCCCACACCCACACGGATTTGTCTCGGCTACATGTGGCGAGTAACTGGCCAGAGATTGACCAGCTGACGCTTTTCACCTCGTTCTCGTGTCCCTCTAACGTCGCGTTGCATTCAAACTGCCCTGACTTTTTGTCCCACACCGCGGTGGTAGCGTCGAAGCTCGCCGACGCGATAAAATTACCGCACAGGGACCAGGCCAGTTCTCTAATTGTTCTGGAGTGTCCCTCGGTAAGGATCATTTTCGTAACCCACTTGGGTCCCTCCAGTCCCCATATTATAATCGTCTTGTCCTCGCCGCAAGACGCTAGATTTGCACCCTTAGGATGCCAACAGACATTCCACACTCTGCCTCGGTGCCCGGTCAGGCTTTGCTTTAGTTCCAACGTACCCATTGCTACCTGCAACAGTACAATTCACGTGTCATGTAAAACAGCGACAATGTTTATCAAAATTACGTCGATCTATCTAGGATCTACAAATCTATCTAAAAGATACAATTACAAATGTATCTGTATCAAAATAAAATATGTTTTCAAGACTTGGAAAATAAATTTTTCAAGCGTCTACGAGAGAGAAATTAAATATTACACGAAACAGAGAACAGCTTAGGATACGTTGGAACTAAATAGCGCACAGAGCGTGTAATTTTCCTCATTATAGTTCTTCCTATCAACTTTTCTCATTCTTACGTGTAGCGTACGTGACTTGCTCCGTAATACACGTAATTAACAGCAACGAGCCCGGCGAGATGTTGTCACATGGACAGTTGATCGAAGTCGTCTGAAACTTAAGAAAATGTTCAAGGATTTTGCAGACTCACCGTTTTATGTATGTCGCTAATTCTTGCACGCATGAAAGTACCGGTTGACAAACGCGTGGAATATTTATGAAAGTGATAACGAGCGATAAGCCTCCAACAATCTCCTATTTCATCGCTGTCGCGTCGATTCTGCAACTACTGGGTGTTTTTCGGTACGGTGAACCAGTGCAGCAGTGGTAAACGTGGTAAACTGACAAACGTGCGATTTGAGACGAAGCGATTGCCAAGGTTGCTCACAGAGAGCGTTGCGATCCATCGCGCCGGCTTCGCATAATAACCTAGGTTATAGATTCTTTTTTCAATAAATAGAAGGAATTTTACTGTGATATGTAAGCGAAATGTAAGACTTTACCTTTGTATGCAATTTGTAAACTTTGACGGGCCATCTTTCTTTTCAATAATAAAGAACTCTTGTAATGGTCGAGGTCCGGGACTAAGGATCTGCAACTTTTTTTTTGTCAAGAAGGCACATTAGAATCTTTGTAATAATCTAAGCCTTAAATCATTACAAAAAGATTATAATGTAGCCTAATTTATTTGTCCCCTTAGATTCTCCTTAGAGTCTAATTTATTCGACTTCTTAGATTCTAAAGAATCAAATAAATTTGATTTTTAAAAAGTGTAGAAACAAAACCCAGGTAGAACAAAGATTATAATGACATTTTAGAGTCATTTTGACATCTTTGTGATTTCTTGTTCTACCTGGAAATCTTTCCATTTCAAAAATTATTATACATATAATAATAATAATAAATTATTATAATTTTATTCTTACTTTACTATTATTTTATATATAACTTTCACAGTATAAAAGAAAGAACTGTGAAAGATGATTCTTTTATATAATTTTGCAAAATGAAGCTATTTAACTGCGCCGCTGCTCCAATAATCATCCCTCCGTCGCCGCGGTTGTCCGAGAGTCGACGAGGCGCGCAATCGCCGTGACGGCGACGCGACGCGGACGTCATCGACGTCCCGGCCGAGAAGAGGAGCGCCGGAAGATCCGTTTCTGGGATAAGACAAGAGAGACGGCGTTCTCGGCGACCGCCACAGTCAACGAGGGTGGCCCCGAAGGAAAGCAGAGACGGAGGGTGCGGGGGAGCGCACAGACGAATGAATGAAAACGTAAAAAAGGGAGGAAACGTCGCGCGGCCGTCTGGTCCGCTGCCATGGTGCGGAGAGGCGCGTAATCGCGCGTCGCGCGCGCTGACGTAGGGATCCCCGAGTTCCCCGTCGCCCCCGCGGACCGGCCGAGGGAATCCGTCGCAGGTGAGGCGCCGAGGGTGGGGGAGGGGTGAAGGAGGAAGGGGAGAGATCCGCGCGCCTCATCGCATTCGCGCGTGCACGGCGTAGCCGAGAGACCGACAACGACAACAACGACGAGGGTAGGTAGAGCGCGGTGTCGACGATCCGTCTGAGCGGACGAGGCACGGCGACACCTGCTCGGTTGGGTAGGTAGAGACGGACGGATAGACAGACGTGTGCATGCGTGCGTGCGTGCGTGCGGCGGCAGTAGCAACAGCAGCAGCAGCAGCAGAAGCGGCGACGGCCATACTCAAACAACGGCCGAGCGGAGTGCGCGGCTGGACGAGAGATGAGGTAGATAATAGAGTTTCAGAAACGGACAAGAGAGGGATAAAGACAGAGTGAGGGCTCCGATCTCACGCGCGGCGGGCCGAGGGACCGGGAGAGCGAGGCGCGGAGGCGAGCCGACGAGCTGAGGCCGAGCCGAGGAGCCAGCGAGAGCGGCAGCGGCAGCGGTGGCGGCGGCAACGGCAACGGCAACGGCAGCGGCGGCAACAGTAACAGTAACGAGGTAGCGAGGAGAGAACGAGCACGAGAAGGAGCGGCCCGCGGAACGGGCGGAAGTGTGGGTCGTGCGTGCCTCTGCGTGCGTGCGCGTGCGGTGGGTGCCGAGGGATAGCAGACAGCGGCAGCGAGGACGACGGCAACGACGGCGAACGGGGCACCGGTGGTCGAGCTTGGCGCGGGGGTCCAATTGGTGGTCAGTGGGATGAGCGCCAAGACGGACGTCAACAGGCGAGTCCTGGCGATCCAGGCCAAGAAGAAGCGGCACAAGCCCAGCAAGCGCAAGGGCAAGGCCAATTCCCAGGGCGAGCAGGACGCGCAGAGCTCCAAGGGGCCGCGTGCCGCCGGCCAGACGGCCGCTGTCGCGACCATCAACGTCAACGCCGCCACCACGACGACTACGACCACCAACATCACCACCGCCACCACTACCACCACCACCACCAACACCACCAACACCGCTACCTACGAGTACGCCTCGGACGGACCTCCGCAGCGTGCCTACAACAGCGACAACGGGACCAGGTAATTCTCCTCCTCCTCCTCCTCCCTCCTTTCGTCTTTCATCGCCCAACAGCCGGCGGCACGAGGACGCCGTCCGTCGGCGTCGTTGCGTTGTCCGGTGACAGCTCGTCGTCGAGGAGTCGCGCCGCACGGGATCCTTCTCCGTCGATTGCCCTGTGTTGTGGAGATATCGATAAGTGGGTGATTATGCACGCATATATACGCTCGTGACTGCCGGGGAGAGAAATTGTGGATTATCATGATTAATATGGTATTTGATGTAAGATAATTATTGCGGGCGGCAATCCCCCGGCGATTACCGATAGCACCAAGGATTAGTGTGAATAATTATTCATGTGAGATTTCTGACTTGATTGGGCTCTTGGTAATAATCACGTTAGTGTGCCATTGAAAACGAAATTTGCGTAATCGATTCCTTAGGACCTTCGACAATTACGTATTACTTCTGAATTGCTCGGTAATAAATACATTTAAATACAGGATCATTATCATAGAGAGATAGTGAATTTTGGCTGTTGATTACAATCGGTTTCTCTCTTCCCTGATTTCTGTGTTGGCGAGGAAGAATCAGTTGCGAGTGTCGCGTTAGCTGTAACTCTATCATTCACGATCGGCGAATTTGTCGTAGATTGGTACCATGTCATAGTTCCAGCAATGAAACGATAGAGGACGATGATGCGTTCAGTACCGAGGACGAGGAGCAGGAGGATAGCAGTGACTACTGTAAAGGCGGGTACCATCCCGTGAAGATAGGGGATCTCTTTTTAAACCGCTATCATGTCACACGTAAGCTCGGCTGGGGCCACTTCTCCACCGTATGGCTTTGCTGGGACCTGCAGGTACGATCGCCCAGATTACCAGTAAATCAATTCCCCCCCCCCTTTCTCTTTCACACACGTACATAAACACGGGACGTTTTGAAACTATGCTGCAGGATAAACGTTTTGTGGCGCTTAAAATAGTGAAATCCGCATCCCATTTCACTGAGACTGCATTGGATGAAATTAAGTTATTAAAAGATGTGCGCGACACGGATCCTACCGATCCTAAGCGCAATAAGACCGTCCAGTTGCTCAATGACTTCAAGATCAGCGGCATTAACGGCCTGCATGTTTGCATGGTATTTGAAGTGCTTGGACATAATCTTCTTAAATTGATTATCAAGTCGAACTACAGAGGAATTCCAAGAAATAACGTTAAACGCGTCATCAGACAAGTCCTCGAAGGTCTCGACTATCTTCATAATAAATGTAAGATGAATGTTTAAGTCATTGATAGCACTCAAGTTTATATACGTAGTCATTGCTTTACGCAAATAGTTTAACAAAGTATTGTAAGTCTGAAATGGACAGAAAATCGTATTAGAATTCGTACAATTTCAATGAGCTTATCGCCATACACTACATGTCGAATTCTCTTTCAGGTAAAATTATTCATACAGACATTAAACCTGAGAACGTTCTTGTATGCGTCGATGAGACTTATATACGAAAATTAGCTTGTGAAGCGACAGAACTGCATTCTATGGGAGCAAAGTTGCCGGTATCCCTGATTTCGACCGCGCCGAAGGAGTTTCAAGAACCCACGCCAAACTCCAAAATGTCCAAGAATAAGAAGAAGAAGTTAAAGAAGAAGGCCAAGCGGCAAAATGAACTCTTGAAGAAGCAGATGGAGCAGATCGAGGAGTTAGAGGAACAAAGTAAACTCGCGAACAGCACGAGAGAAAACGGGGAAGTCGAAACGAATAGTCTAGACCAAGATCTCAATACGGAGAGCATAGAGGACAATACGGAGAGCAAAGGCTCCCCGGACATCTCGGAGCCATCCGCGCCTTCCTTGCACATGAACGGAGTAGACGGTTTAGCGGGCGGTGAGAAGATACAAGATCCATCGCCCGAGCAGTCCGAAAAGATGGATAACGTCACTCTGTGCGACGTGGAGAAAAGCTGCGGCGAAGGTGTATTATCACCTGATCCCGACGACACTGATGAAGGTAGTGAAGGTAAAATAATTACCGCCATCGAGCAACGATGTCTCCTTTTCTTTCTTTTTTTTCGTTTCTTATTGCAACTTTATGTCATCCATCACCGTACTTGCAGGTCGTAGGTTAAACCCACCAGAAAGCAAACAGTTGAAACGGGCGTCCATGTCTCCTTTGGATCCTGCCATAATGGACTGCGATATAGAAGTAAAAATAGCAGATCTCGGGAATGCATGCTGGGTTCATAAGAAATTCACGGACGACATCCAGACACGTCAGTATAGGTCGCTCGAGGTTTTGCTAGGTTCCGGATACGACACCTCCGCCGACATATGGTCCACTGCTTGCATGGCGTTCGAGCTGGCGACTGGCGATTACCTTTTTGAACCGCACAACGGCAAAGACTACTGCAGGTAACGATTACAGGATTCAATTGCAATTGTATAATTTTTTTAAAAATTTACATGGAGGATTGAATCTATTTCTTGTCAACGTTTCAGAGATGAAGACCATTTGGCCCATATTATCGAGTTACTGGGAGAAATACCGAGACGTATCGCTCTTTCAGGGAAGAATTCGAGGATATACTTCAACAGGAAAGGCGAATTAAAGCATATTACCGGATTGAAACCATGGGGCCTGTACGAAGTGTTGACGGAAAAATACGAGTGGACGCCGAGCGAAGCACGCGAATTCGCAGAGTTCCTAATACCGATGCTCGAGTTCAATCCGAGCGGGCGAGCTACCGCAGCCGAGTGCCTGAAGCATCCATGGCTGCAAATCAAAAAGTGATCGCGTTTTTTATTGTTTTATCTGTAATATTCCCCTCAACTTTCACCCCCGGTCCTACCGCCCAGTTGATGCAATCGTAAATCGAGAGTGTGATAGGAAGCCGAAAAAAAATACTTGTAAATGTCAGGTGTTATTTCCGTACTGAAAATCATAATTCAGCGACCTATTCGCGTACGAAGAACAAGTGCATCGTTTCAAGAGCGCGTACATGCACGCACACGCACACACACACACATACACATACACATATACACATACACACATACACACTAGAAAACTATTTGATATAATACGAATTACGGAAATAAAAATTGTAACATACGTTGTTATATTAATCGTACGCTACGAGCGTGTCTCCGCGTGGGAAATGTTACGAAACTGAAAGCGTTTCGAAAAGATTGTTATATACCCTTTACAAATGGTGATTTGACAATATTGCGGAAGTCGCCTCAAGGAAAAGTTGTCTCTCGAATGCAGCGAGCGAAGTGTCGCAAAATCCGGAAATTGTTAGAGAAGAAGATCTTGCAACATTCCGCTGATTTCCACATAAAGAAAAAAAGAACGGTCGCGCGCGTGCTTCCTAACGTAAAACACTCTCAACACATCGGCTGACCATTTGTAGTTGTACACTTGTTAAATCGTATTTTTAATTAGTGATGAGAGAACTTAAATTAAAAAAGAAATCTTTCATAGTACTTTATATACATTATTTTACATACATTCGTGTCGCATTCTTCGTACTCGTCATTTAATTTATCTACGAAATATTCCAAGAGTCGTGGGATCTACTCGTAATGCGCTGTGAAGGTACTGGCGGGCTCGGTATCGTGTTTGGTTTAAAATTAGGATTCATTGCCTTGACTCAGTTATCCGTGTGTACTTTTATACAACGCACACACCGGTCGCTGTAAATTCTTGCCAACAAACTTGACGTGAAGTCGCAACGGGACAGAAATGGCTACTTAATTAATATTTTACGTCTACCTCAATATACGTGGGCCGGTTAGAAATACTCATGAACAGACATGCACGTAACGAGGGGCCGCATTCAAATAAGTGTAAATTGAAATAGAAGGATCTGTACATTGTAGATAATTAAGAGTCGATCACTGGATTCTTGGGATATGTAATTTATGTGGGCGCTGATTGGGATAAGACAATATGCATACGACAATATGCGCATATTTAAGGATTTTATTTTTCATCTAGTTTGAAGTTTTGTATAAAATCTGAAAATGTTTATTTTTTTGTATCACTGTTGTCAAGATAACTAAATTTTATTAGCGGCGGATAAGTCAATGCGCTTACAAATATATGAGAAAATTTATATATACTTTTGTAAAAATAATAGTATATATAAATGACAATATACAATATTAACATATTTATATATACTTTTGTAAACATAATAGTATATATAAATGACAGTATACAATATTAACAACATATCCAATATACAATTTATCCGCGTGAAAGCATATTATGCATTTTGTCTTATTCAATTGCGCCCTGCAATACTGATATTCTAATGAACATTTCTGTTTGTTATAAACTTATTTACGTCGCTAATGCGAATGCCTGTATACATAATGTACAATTACGAAGAGAAAGAGTATCTATATTGCGAGTGAGGTCTTGGCAAGAATGATGAGAGCAGTTGTAACAAGAGTAATGTTGAGTTTTATGCAACCTTCTTTACTTCAACACTGACTGACATACCGAGCTCTCTGCCGATTATAATTGTCTTCTATTTTATAAACGAAACAAGCGAAGCAGTGCGTTCCACCGGACCCTCGTGTATACTTTCCTAAGCACGAATATAATTCATGCTTCCTGCAGAATGTTCTGTTTCGCTTCGTCTGCCAGTCTGAAGTCGTCTCATAAAAAAAGGTCTCGATCGAACTTGTGTGTGGAGATGCGTGCGTACGTGGAATTATACATTTCGTCATGATGTACAAATGTCTTGTCACTTATTGCAGTTATATCTCTTCCCGGGTAAAAGAGGAAAATACTCTCGTAAAAATACACAGCATTTTACGATTTATTTTTTTAATACAACATGCGTTCTTTATTTTATTTTTGATTATTTTTAATTAGCAATGTTTTCTATCACGTGAACAGTTCAGTATGAAATGATGTATGTACACGTATGATGGTGCGGTTTTTAATTTATTAAAAATTGACATGTATTTTTATGTGAATATGTTTGCTGATTTCCATTTATATTTTCGTTGTCCGTACGTTACTTAATTTAGCAAACGAATCCTATCTCGCTATTGAAAAATTGGAAAAGAAAAACTTGCGTCCTAAAATTTGTAGTATAAATGGAAAACAGGTGATACGCGAGATGAGAAAGTGCCTCTTCTACCCGCGCTACAATTAATATCGGATAGAGGAAGAACGCGTTTATATGCTAATTTATCCCGGCAATAACCCGATGCACTTTAGGTTGTAATTTATCATCGTTTCCCCTGTAGGAACTCTTTCGTGAATCTCATGTGGTCTCTCCAATGACGATGATCGTGGCGAATCTGTACAGTATATAGCTAACTTTTAGCGGATAATATTCGACACCGTTCTACGAAATACGGCGGGTGAAATCCATTATTATGAAGGCAGCGATCACGGCTCGATTTAATTTTTCCATTAGTATTCCTCGTTATTCATGATAGAGAAAGTGCTTCTCTCTAATCAAATCAACATCGAGCTTCTGCTCGGCCTCGCTTGATTCTTCTTTAGCTTCTAAACTCGTAAAATTTCGAAACTCACATAATTCTTCTGAAAAACAAATATAAAGACCTATAAATTCCGAGGATCTGTCTGTGTGAACCGAGGATCGAAACTGGTGTAATCGCGATGATTTCAATTTCCAATTGTAGAACGGTACGTGAAGAATTCTCTATTAATAAATAAACCTACACTTCAATGACAATTACAATGCCCATAATAAGAGAAAAATTTAATCATTTAATTATTTACGTATTATTTCAAACAGTCGAAATTTATATTTAAGAAATTCTACGCTATATATATATTTTTTTTATGTCGGTTTCCATCCTCAATAAGAGATTCCGGAGAGATGGATATCGATCGAAGCAAAGAGTATACTTCCATCGATATAATATAATATAAATATCAATAAATCGTTGACTAGACTCAATGATTTTGTTAGACGACGACGAGTCAGCGTAGGCACTGAAATCGCGTCCCGATCGTCATTAGATCAATCGAAGCTCAAATATACCGTGTTGCCGGCGGCGTTTGCGACTCCACAAGTCGTCGCGTCTGAAAATCATTCGCACTGTGACCATAGATAATGTTATATCTCATATTAATATATCATATGTACCATACATATATATATTAATATCTATAATATTCTATACATAAATATACATATAAACATATGGATATATTGAAACAATAACTTACATAGGTGTGACTCGCTGCTTGGCGTTAGGATATAGTTAGAAGGAAAATTAACAAACGATAATAGCGAACTGTGTATAGCTCTTGATGTATGAGATCCCCGTCGCCCCCGTTTTCGCGAGCGGAATAATTTTTCTTTTTTGTGCGCCAAGTAGGTAGAGAAAAGACGAGGAGAAAAATGAGAGATAAATAGCCGTGGAGCGTTCCATTTCTTTTTTTCCCCCCCTTCGCGATAGAGATAGATCTCTCGCAGCACAATGTGTATAAATGTACGGAGATTCGCGGACGTCGATGGTCAGGAATCAGTCGGACGGGAAAAGGGGAGAAAATGGTGTATAAATACAGGGACCCAATATTGAAATTCACACACCAGGGACTCATGTTCCAATCGGTAGATTCTAAAAACTTTGTTCCGAACGAAGCGGCTTCGTTCAATCGGGGATATATTAATCGCGCCGAGCATCTCGAGCGTTGATCTGACACGATGCACCAATACTTGTGAATTATAATGTGGGATCGGAGCAACCGATATCATATCGCGGCTCGGAAATAAGAGTAAATCCCGACACGAGAGTGGTGTTGTAATCTCACGTACGTGAGATACTGCGCCTCCCAGATAAGCTCTCCCTCGCTCCTTTGTGCAGGCCGAACCGCGAGATATGACACCGATTGCCCTACCGTCCCGAAAATGATCGTTAATACGCAATAAATTGTGAAACGACGCTAAACGTCAAGTGAAACCGCATTGCGCGAGCCGTCGGTCGTTCCTTTATTCTAATTCGAAACGAATGTAAATCGCGTTGCGGGAAATCCGCAACTCTGTTCGAGAGAACGAGAGTGCGTCGGTCATCGCCGACGTTAAAGTGCGAATGCGAGGAATGTGGCCTTGATCGAGGAGTGAAAATAACGTCGACGATAAGTTGCGTGCGCTTTGTCGAAGGGATTTTTACCGCGCCGCGCGGTCTCCTCTCTTAATCTTAAGAAAATTGGAAAAAAATTGTCGGGAGGGGAGAGAGACGGCGCGCGAGAGCGACAAGAGAAACTTTTTCGTAGGGACGGAGGAAAGCTTTGCTTTTTATCAAACACCAAGTTTTATTACATGTAAGCGCGAGATACTGTAAATATTTATGCGGGTGAACCCGGCGCGCGGGGTTTTGCACATTTTTAGAAGAGCGTTCGCGTATTAGACGATCTATTTGGCGATTGTGCCGCGGAGGGGTTGGCAGAGACCCTTCCGAGCGGGTCACGACGTTTTAAAATGTACAGCGATTATATATCAGAGACGATAGAGGAGAGAGAGAGATACTAGGATGCGCGTGCGAAAGCGAGATAAAAAGGGAGACGCGAAGTCGGCGTACGATAATATTATTATTATCTCACTGATTGGTACATAGTCATACTGGTCTCGTAGCGTTATAGAGAGTCATTTAACTCTGCATGCTTAGCCAATTTGCGCTCGCCGGCAGGCCCGTGAGGTCCTGCCGCGCGACGGACATTTTAATAAGGGTGTAAAACCTATCGATAGAGGCGCGTGTAGGCGCCCGCGATACGTGACGATCATCTTTAGCAGTTCATCGAGCCGACAAACGGGACATGCAAGTTACAGCGAACTGAACCCGGACGATGCGTTGCGAGAAAAACGACTGGAGCATCGGGACAGGGAAAGCAGGGCGGTGTTGTCTTCGTCGTCGTCGTCGTCGTCATCGTCGTCTTCTTCGTCGTCGACGTGGTCGACATGTGCTCCTCTCTTAGACAATATCCCAGATTAGCGCGATAAAAATATGCCCTTTGTACCGGCCGGGCGATCGAATCCTCTCGCGAGAGGACCGGAGCGAGATGCTTGATTGACTTAATTAGTCCGCCTGATCGCGTCGAATACGTCTGCGAGATGCGAAGGAATAGGAGGCGTCACTCGGCGTCTTCTGCAAATAATGAACCAATTAATTTATCGTAATTTGCGCATATTTTTCAGCGGGTCTCTATCCATTCGGCACTTAATTACAACATTTATTCGACTTTCAAGATTAACGGAGATTAACGAGAGAAGATTCTTCTTACCTCGCTCGCTTCCGACTTGTTTGTGGAGTTCCATTCCTTTCCCGATCGCAGCATCCGCATTGGATCGATTTCTTCAACAATTTTTGCCTAGCGAATTTTTTTACAGATTCCCATAGGTCTTTTCTAACTGAAACTCTTCCTTCCACACTGATGAATGTTCGAAGGCGTGTTAAATCACGTTCATCCGAGCGTATCGTACAATCAAAGTGCACTCTTCCCTTCGGATATCCTTAATGGATTGACGCTTGTGAGAAAGGAGACGAAAGATACCGAGCATAATCATCGTTAGTTTATCGCGTACTAACGTCTCGTGCTCCAGTCACTCGATGTAACGACCGTGCGAAGCATTAAGAACTCTAGAGCATAATAAAAATAGCCGTAACGAATCGAACGAATAAATGGATTTGATGTTTAGACGCTGCCTCCGTTATGTGCCCTGCCGCAAAGAATTAAAAAAAAAACAGACTACCATGTACCCCTCCACCCCCACCTGAAAGAGATCGATATATAATATGAGAAAATAAATTCGCAACAAAATAAATGCTTCTCTCTTGCTTCACTCCGCCACTCCGTCGTTTAAGGTGAGAAAGCAGCAACCTGTGGTGTTCACTTACGTGAGTTTATTGTTTATATATATATATATATATATGTGTATATCACAAATTATATCACCTTTATTGTCCCTGGATGTGACTACGGTCGTACAAAGTGTAATGTACAATATGTTCACGTTTTTCCAAGTATGCGTACTTCAAATACTGTACGAGAGTACCTGAACAGAATTCGTCTCGCAATTCTCCTAGTACGCGCTCCCCGCTTGGTACACCGCCAGTAACAAGGATAATCCTATTGTCGCCTGCCAAATATCATTCATAATTCACTTGACTTTCATTACAGTAGGACGTACTCGCTTATCTTCCGCCGGCTGGTTTCTAGCTACAGAACTTGTACGCTCGGGTTAACGCTCGGCCTTAAGGAAGCAAGATATAACGCAGTCCCTCCCACGAATGATATGATACGAGACACGTGCTCGTAACTGTTCGCATGACGACATACATATTCCTTTTTCGCAACGACATCGTCGTGGATAATTAATAACTAGGAAACAGATCCATTTTATTTCAATCTCTCACATTTTCCGTTTGTTCTAATCAAAATACTTTCAACACTATACAAAATATTCGGCAAGATCAAATTTATAATCAGTTATGAATTATAAATACTGATGTATTCAGTGATGTTGTAATAGTGCAGGTAGTAATATTTTTACAAATATAATTTAAATAATTTTGTGAAAGATAATAATGAGAACTTATCATAAATTATTTCCGTCAATTTACTAAAAAGCTAATTTTATCGTTTGCAAATTTATTCGAATAACCGGTTACTTATTGAAATAATAATTATCACATAATTAAATAAAACAATCTAAAAATAAAATCTATACTATCGTTGTGCATATTACTATGACAGACTTCGTTGTGTTTCCTGGTTATTATAATTTTACTTTCATACAATTTAATTTTAGAATAATTACAACTATGCATAACAAGAGTAACGCAAATAGGAATCTGTTATTTGTACACATTTCTACTATTAACAAAAGTATCAGATCGCATAAATAATCTTCATCGATTCAACAAGTAATGCGTGATTAAAGAATTACACGTTCAATAAGAGATTTAACATATAAACCGCAGGAGAAAAATATACTTGTGGAAATAAGTTGGACTTTAATCAGACCAATCCTCCTCAGCTCTGCAAATTAATAGTATTTCTGTTAATATTTCAAAATCTAGCTGAAATGAATTTACTGCCCATCACCGTTACCAAGCTGCTTTGAATAAAGCAAGCATATTGAACAATACACTGCTGTTCATTATAGCAATAATGCTAACAATTGTACAGATACGTGTACATATTAGGCAAAAACAAATAAATTATGAAAATATGATATATTAGAGATAATCTCTCTTAGAAAAATTTCACTCGTATTGTAGCTGTATAGAATTTTCTGTGCACAAACCAGAACTACTTTTTTATCCATTTTCTCTTTCCATATGGACGTTCCATAAACCATGGAAATGATTAGAGAATTATAGAGAATTATATGAAATAACATTCCATATTTCCTACATATCAATAAAGTGCATTAATAAAACGTATACAAGTTAATATTGAGCAAAAAGCGAATGAATTGAAAATGAAAGACAAATTCTGCACTAACATTAAATAGAGAAAATTGTAAAAACCTCCCTTAATTGTTTGGAACAGAGCAATGTGTTTACAGCTTTGAAGCAAAAGATTCTCATTCTTGTGAAAAGATCTATACTATTGTTAAAAATTAATAAATACTTATATATACATCCATTTATAGGCAATATAATTTAAAAGCACATTTGTAGTCCAGCACACTTAAGGACACACCCCACACACACGCACACAAAATAAATTAAATACTTAATATAGACCCGTGTCTAGGACGTCCATTCTTCTCCTTCCTGTGCGGTGGTTGTTCCTTGACTGTTCCAGTGACATTGAGATTTAATTGCGCGGTCGATGCCGAGGTCGCCTCGTCGTCCGATTCTATCGGGCTAATTCTGATAGCTTGGTACCACTGATTCGTCAAATCCGTCATCTGCGACTTGCAGTCCTTCAACTCCTGCTGCGTAAATCGTCTCGTGAAGAACGGAATGAAAAATTTCAGATCCCATCTTGCGAAACCGCGAATTCGTGACTGCAGGAAGGATACTTCCATTTCCTCCTCCGTAAGTTCCGACAAGTGCTCAGAATCTATAGTTTGTCCCTATAAAGAAAAATAATATCGTATATCATCTGCATGTATAAAGATTTTTTGGTATATTAATTATTTGCGTCAAGATTCTTTTAATTACCCATTCTCTCGTTTTACTCAGAGTAACTTCTTTATCCTTCTTCTTCCTCCTGCTGTTGCTCTTCTGCTTCTTTTCGGCCCTCAAGAATTTCAGCAGAGGCATCGTGGAGCCGCCGAATATTAAGGTCGTAAACAACACGATGATGAGCGTCGTCGTTATAATAACGTGGCGCGTTTCATCGCTGAAGTCTAAATGAAGCGACAATGCGTAAGATATAGCACCGCGCAGGCCGCTAAACCACATGATGAACATCATCTTCCTCGTGATTTGATGCTCGCGGAAACGGTTGACGAGCAAGGCCAACGGAAAGATGTTGGCGGCTCTTCCAATCAGGCACAAGATCACGGACCAAACCACTAATGCTGGCTCAAACTATATATAAAAAATAAAGAAATTTAATCTCAAAAGTTTTTTAAAGATTATTCAGCAAGATTATACGATATAATTACCCTATGTCTAAAGCTAAACAATGCTAATCCCAAGTATGCAAAGACGCAAGTTTCAGCAATGAAGGCTAACGTTCGCATCGTCTGCTGCATCGTAATCTGCGTAACAGTCGACAAGTTGAAATGTGTGTAGTGCGACATGACTATTCCATTGAACAGAATCGCCATAATTCCTGCAACGACAAATTAGCATGAAACAAATAATCAATAATAGTCGTACAATGAAGAAAGGAGGAGGGCCCCTAAGGCCTATATTCGGCCCCCTTGGAATTTTAATGTAAATGAATAAAATCTATTTCTTAACAAAGAAAAAGTATATTTTTAATGATTTTAAGTAAAACGAGCGTGTTTTGGCAAATTAATCCTTTGATTGGTGGGGTTTTTTAACTATAACGGCTAAAAGAA
>VBVR01000863.1:0-39221 GCA_011638315.1 Tetramorium parvispinum | reverse complement strand
GAAATATGATTAACTTAACTATATACATCATTATGTTAACCATAATTATCGTTAGAAATATTATAAAATTGTGGTTGGGTTTAAAAGTAACTATATTTTTTTTTCAGTAAAATTGTATAATTTTTGGGGACATTGTCATATTCCTCAAATTTCGAGATTATAACTTTTTCGGGACATTATGCTATTTTTCAAATTTCGGCACATTTTCTTCGGGACTTTGAATATCCATCATTTGATATAACTACGTAAAGTAAAAATGCGCCATCCATCAAAACACTGAAAAGGTTATAGTCTTACTTAATATTTTAACGTTAAAATAATGCAAATTTTACATACGGGTAAGATATGCTAAGTAGACAACGCATTAAACGAGGAACTTTCGTAATTTCATAACATGTCGCGAAATTCCAAGAAACCATCTATCCGAGATGCGTCCGCGCTTCGCATAGCCGAGGGACACCTGTATTTTCGTCGAGTGGATACTTTGTAACGAAATGCGCATCGCTTAGCACCGGTGGATCAAATATTTACTCGTGATGCAGACGCGGGCTTGTCTCTTCTCGAGCTATATGATAAACTATTTGGATTATACATTCCTGCGTGCGCTCGGCGTTCACCAGCGCGTCTCGCGCGTGCCGTCAGTTTTTCAACTTCAACCATCAGCGAATTCAAGTGTCCGTCATTCCGCCGTCGTTTCTGGCATCGCCTAATCTAACTAAACACATCTCGGATTTGATCTTAAAACGGGAGCGCGTCATGATTCGCGGTACACTATCGCCGAGTGGTTCGGTTATCGTCGAAACTCGCACTCACTAAAAGACTCCCTCAGAGATTCTCCTAGGACTGTATATGTTCATTTAATTTGAAGAGACGTGTCCGGGAGTGAATCTGCAAAAAAATCCCGAAGAAAAGCTTTTACATCGAGTGTTCGTCAGGAGATACTAATAGTCGGCGGTATCTCGCATCTAAACTCCGCTAGAATAGTCCGCTAGACTCGAGAAAAAGGACGCCGCGTCCGCGACTCTTCCTCCTAATCCGCTACATCAACACAGACCCCCATCAATCCTCGTAATTATTCGCGTCGCGATTGTCCAACATCGCGGACAGAATTAGTCCGGCAGAGATATCATCCCCAGGCGATTTCCACCTGTCCATCCGCCCGGGTGCCGCTGCTCCCCGGCGCGGCGCCGACGATCGTGCCCGCGTCTCTCTCTCTCTCTCTCTCTCTCTGGCGAAACTCCTCATCGTCGCGAAGACCGAGTCTCGAGACGCGAGCCGTAAATCATGGGCCCTGCGCCCCTCTCGCGACGGTGATCTTTCAGATTTAATTCGGTACTAACATAATTAGTGCGGCGATGGCAGGGGCGCGCGTATGTATGTACGCCTCGTCTCGCTCCGCTCGCAGCACCTGCCGTGGCTCTCTCGCGAGTTTTCCCCTCCTCGGAGAAATATAGCTGAGGGATCGCTCGCGCGAGGAGAGACGATAGCTATATTTCTCCGCCTCGTCCCGACTCCGCTCTGCCGCCGTTGCCGCCGCTCCTTCTCCCCCACGGCTCGGGCACCACCCCTGCTTTCCGCTTTCTACTCTCGCGGAATATCGCCCGGATAAATCGGCGAGCGGCCAAATGGAGAAGAGAGCGATGCGGCCGGCGACGCGGGCTTTCAGCGCCAATTACCAGTTGCCTTCCCTCCCTAAATGACACGATAAAGACTGCAACGACTGGGCGAAAAAGAAAAGAGGCGGCGAATGGATGCGCGCGTGCTATTTCGGATGACTGATACTTTTCCGTCTGCCAATTTCGATCTGCAGTTTGTTTCGTCGATGCCATCCGATATCGCGTCCGCGTCGCAAATGTTAATTATTTTTTAATATTTTAATTGTAAATGTTCTTTTCATTTTTCTAACGTGTCTCCTCGAGAAACTGTGCCTTTTAAAAGTTTCAATAAAAAGGATAAATAATCTAAACTAGATTACGTAAACTAACAGTCAATTTTTTGTCAAGTGTTCGTCGATTTTAAAGCGCGATATTTCATGGTATCTATCCTTTATTTATTGCCAATAATTTTGTCTCGTGTGTGATTGACTGAAACTCTTCTCGAAATATAAACATTATTATGATTTAACTTTCTCTCTCACTTTTCCAATTTTCCAAGACTATTGCTTATTATATAAAGCTCTCTCTAAACTTTTTAAATTGAATTAAATTTAAAAAACTAAAAAATTTATGTTATATAATTGTACGCCGATTATAAAATGCATACCTTGCAGTAGCTTGCCCACAGCATCGTCCAAGGAATTATTGCTGCTATGCTCGTTGCTGGAAGAGCCAGCTTTACCCTCCAATGATGACAAGCCGTTGGTGTTATGATGGGCTTCCATTTTTATTTAAACGCGAAAGACACTCTCACTGACTGCGGTCAATTGCCCACGATCACCAAAAACTATATCTTTCATAGATGACAAAGATTCACCGAATTCAACAGCATATTTCTCGAACGTCAAAAATATCACTCAATCATCGGCAAATCAGATGGCAAATTTCGACGGGACGTAAAATGCATCTCTGTGGATATCTGTCGCAGATAAGCGGGATTCTCGGTAAGAGATTTCCGGCGCAGGAAGAGAGAGCCTCGATAAATTAATCGTGGGTTATCAGGGTGCGATTTATCGGGTCGGAGAGGTCGCCGAATCTTCTTTATGACTACTTAGCCGACCCGTGCGACCTTATCTGCAAGGAATATATATTTTTTTCTTTTATCCCGATTGATTAAACCGATTCCCGCGAACTCGTAGATCACTCAGAGATTCACTTGGTCTTATCGGAAATCGATGCGACGCGACGGAGGCGCGCGACGTGCTGAGAAGAGAGAAGGGACGCACTCTCCTCCTCGGGGGATCTCCCGAGCTGCCCAGCTCCTTATCTTTCGTCAATAGATCCTTTCTCGAGGATTCCGCGTCCTTCTCGGCATTCGAGTGATGCGAGAGACGGACTCAAGAGTCGTCGTGGGGCACGCTACTTGGAGGGATGCCACGTCGAGCGGGAGAAGATTCGTCCTGGCTGACCTCGAGATCATCGAGTCGCGTCATAATTAAATCCACGGCGTCTCTTTATCGTACTCCGCTACGCTTCTCTCTTTCTCTCTTTATCGGGTTATCGGTGACGGGGAGGCAGCGTAAACTGAGACGCCGTGACGTCCTGTATCCGATCTCTACCTCGCGACATCGAATGGACGGACCGACCCGAGATCGGGAGACGCGACGGCACGGCGGTATACTGGCGAATCAGGTAAACTCCGATGGCCGACTGATCGGCCGAGAGGAGAGACGCGACGATGGACCCGATGGATTCAGGGAGGCGAAGGAAGCCGTCTGCACGGCTCAGCCGCACAGGTTGGTCCACGGATTGGAAGAGGCCGAGGCCGAGGCGAGACGAGACGAGCGCACGTCTGGCACACGCACCGAAACCGCCGGGCGGATGGCAGATCGTCCGCGGAGGCGGTTCCGTGGACCACCTACCTCTGGTGGGGGAGACACGTAGGATCTTCCTCCTTTCTCTTCTTCACCGGCCTTCGTCTTCCTCTCTTTCTCTTCGTCGTCGGTTCCTCGTGCCCGCATCGTCGGCCTCTCGCTCTCGCCCGCGTATCCTGCGGTGCGTATCCTGCGCGCGTTTCTGCACCGCAATTCCTCGCAATCCCCCGACGATCCTCTCTCTTTTTCTCTCTTACAATTAGTGGAAAACTGTGAAATCCGAGAGTCCTGTGGGATCACGAAGCCGCGCGCTTCGTCATCGACCGATGGTTTCTCTCTCCCTTTTTTTTTTCTGTTTTACTAAATACGCAGAAAAGCAGCTTTTAGCGAGAATGCGCGAAAAGAATATTAATGGCAGATTTTTTTCGGTGACTTAAAATAGATTTTTCTTAGCACGAATATTAATGATTTTTAATTAATGAATGAAAACAACTGTACTTTAGAGCACGAGATAGAAAATTATTCCTAAAATATTCGAAGGCGATTTCAAGGAAATTTTATTGTGAACCTTATTTATATTTTTATACTGAAAAAAATTCTGGTTAAAAACGGATGAATCAGAAGATCTTGTAGGTGCGATCAAATATTCTAGTTATTATAATAGAACTCAATACTTTATAACTTAATAATAACCAGAATATTTGATCAATTCTATAAGATTTTCTGATTCGTCCGTTTTTAACCAGAACATTTTTCAGTGTATCGAGGCAAAGAGAGGAAGAAATATATTGTGCTATTTATAAGAAAACGTTTCTTGGACTTCTTGTGTCATTGTATTGTAGTAATGTGGAACCTATAGATCCACAGATAATACGCATCCGGCTTACGATAGTCACTCTGCAATTTGTCCGCGACGAAGCGTCGACTAATTACCGCTCGTTTGTTGTCGCGAACGTGTGGATCGTACGTGAAAAGGTCGCTGGAAAGTGGACCGCTAGTTTATTGAACGTACGCGAATAAATGATTAATGATAAGGGCCCGCGAAAGAGCTAGAGAAGGAATTTTTCACGCATACATTGAGCGTGACTGTTTTGTAGCGACTTCTTCAAACTTCAACGTGTACTGCTTATTTGGAAAAAATTCTCGTAGTCACCGGAACGATTGTATTTTCGCCAAAAATGGAGCGATTTTCCTAAATAATTCACCTTGATACATTTTCCCTCAATGCGCTCTGTATGCAGATACGCGCGAGAATAACGTCGCGTCGGGACGGAATGCGAAAAAAAGTGCGCACGACAAAATAGAACAACGTGACGTTCAGAGAAAGGGAAGAAGAGGGAAGAGAGAAGAAAGCATCGAGAGTCCTGAAGCAGTTCCCTCCACCGTCCGGCGGTCCCGAAAGGCGAGGCCTAATTATACAACGAATTTAATGAATGAGTGAGCTAGCAAATACAGTGGCTCATACAAACCATGGGCGTATATAAACCACGGTCAATGCCGTGTGGCGGCTTTTGTGGTGAGATCAAAGAGAGCATCTCTTGCTCTCGCACTTTGCGGGATTAACTCGCGCTACCACCGGCGCGTGAACGTACGCGAGTGCGCGACCCTTGAGTCCCTCGTGGATTAAAGATTACGACATTCCTGTCCGGATGCGCTCCACTACAGAGAACATAAAGAGCGTCGTCTCAATCTGTTCCAATCTATCGTAATTGTGCGCGAATGTGAATGGTCTGTTGAAACGCGGGCTGGACCGCGACAGAAAACTGACACGTCTAGCACTTCGATAAAGATTTATCTTTACCAGTTCGATAAGGTTAATAGATAATAATCGGGCAATTCATTTGCAAATTAGCATTAAAGTCTTTTTCAACTTTGCCAGGATATTTAGAGAATAAAGAATGTAAATTTATCTTCTACATCTCTGAGATTAACTGATACAGCAGCTATAAACCTTTTCAAACCTTATTGCAGCTATAATTGCAATAAAGTTTGAAAATAATAAGAACGTAAGAATTTATTCCATGATAGATTCTGTTTGGTAGACAAATAAAAATATAATAAAAATGTGATGCATAAATATAAATTATATAATAAATGATGACACAAATATAATTATTATATGTAAATAAAATAATAGATGTAATAATTATATGTAAATGTTAATGTAAATTAAATTTTAAAAATTATAAAAATGTAAATTATATGTAAAATAATTAATATAATTATATAATGAAGGAAAAAGCTTTGTTTCCAATTCTTTTATAATTTGTTCAGATATCATGTCTAATAAAACTGGAATTAAATATAAAATTAATCTGAATTGAAATTGAAACATGGTACGAAGATTAGCACTCTTGATCGATTTGTGCGCTCGTTTCGCAAGATGCTCGTTCGTCCGCGCACCCTCCAAATGTCTGTCCGGGCGCGCGCTCGTATTATGCACCGGCAGCGGTGCGCCGGCAATGCAAATTTAGCCCGACGGGAACAATAATATTGATTTCACGAAGCCGGAATTTTGCTCTTGCCGAGATAAACATCCCGGCGCGCGAGCACGTGGCGTCAATATGCGCCTTTCCCCGGTGTACGTAAGCGAGAATTCGTTTCTCTCCTTCTCTCTCTCTCTCTCTCTCTCTCTCTATCTCTCTATCTCTCTCTTTCGGAGACGCTCCTGAAGCGAACCTTAGCGTTTCCCATCCGAGGAAACATTCGCACTCGCTTCGCATCCATGTCTCTTTATTTCGAGGCGATTATTACATCTTCTTTGAATATCCGAAGCTACGTTGGCATTTGAATAAAGAATAGTATAAAATAAGAAAAAATCAAATGGTCTTTCTCTTTTTCTTTTTAGACAGTACAGCAATAAAAAGAATTTAACGTAAAAGAAAAAATTTAATGATTCAATTAATTACAAAATGTAATACAAAGATAGAACTTTTTAAATGAAAATCAAGCAAGAAGAGACTGAATATAAAGGCAAAACTTGAACTGTACATTTTCTATGAAATGATAAAACAAAAAAGTTAATTTGATTTTTCTCTATCCCAAATATTTGGAAAAATGTAAAATATCAGTTTTTGTTTTATATATACATGTTTACCTAGAAATAATGGACAATAAAAGATATCTATCTCTTAACTGCCAATCGAAAAAGATTTAAGAATATGACTTTCACTTTCGTGCTCTCGAAATGTGCCTTCGTACTTCTTAATCTCGATAAGTATTAATTATATGTATATCGTTATTAATCACGAATGTAAGAGAATCGGGAACGGCGAGGGGGAGATCGCCGTTGGAAAGCCCGACGGTGAATCGAGGGGTACGTACTACGTGTCGAATACGCGGGCGAACTCACCCGAGCGCGGGTCGCCGCGATAAAATAATAATTCCAGCAATTCCTGGGGGTCGGGACGGCGTGCCGTCGGGCACTTGAAAGGATCCCGTGGGCGGGGAACGGGGGTCGGTGGAGCCGGGTACCCGACACATGTAGCCCCCCGGGTGGCGAGCACCGGCGACTCGCGCACGGACCCCCAACGGAGACACGAGCCTCGAGACATTCTGCGCCGTCATCATCGCGTCCTGGCAACGTCATTGCGTCGTACATGAGGCCGATAGCTACACGTGTACGAGTGTACGCGTGTCGGCAAACACGCGCGGATGTGCGCGACGGCGACCCGATTTTTCTCGGATCGCGTTTAAATCATTTTCGCAAGGACGGCACAAACCTCACGCCGGAATTGATTCGCGAAGGAATGACAATTAAAGGCCTTTGACTTTAATGACAGATCTTGTCGCGAATTTAACTGAAGGGTCTAACGCAGCTATCCCTTTAAGTTTGGAGAAACAATTTTTAAAATCAAGAACATTAGATTTTGATTAATCCTCTCGAGTTCTTGGAAGACAATTAAATTACCGTTGCATGCTGATAATTTATTTGAAGACCGATTATTATTCTTAATGATGATTTAATTTCTTTCTTTACACGCGGACGATGAATTCGCTTTTTGATTTTATGGGAAATACAAAGGTATAACGTAAGTTTTATTATTAGGAGTAGCGAACTCATCATCGATTATTTTGATTTGAAATGCATTCTATATATTTAAAATACGAATGGCTCAAATATGCTTATTACGATGACTTATAAATTGAATAATCTTCCTAGCATGTAATCGCTGGGAACGTATTTTTCTTGCAAGATAAAATAATATATAAGTAAAATCTTATCTCTCTTTGTTATGAAAATTGACCGCATCTAGGAACACAGCTTCAGTCTCCTTATCCGCAAATCTTTCTCGCTATGCTTAATTTTCATTGTGAAACTCAGCCGATTGCTATTGCTTTCTAATTAATTTGCTCGGAGTTCTCGGACTGACGCTTACGAAATCCTTAATTACAACCGACTTGATTAATGACTCGAGCTGCGTTCCAGAGACTGTTGCATAGCAATATGCGTCGAGATTTATATATATATACATTTGAAGATACAAATGCAGTTGACAAATATTAAAGAAGATATCTCTATTATATCGTACTGATTCATAAAAGTAATATAGTCGTTCAAAAGAATTTATATATTTCGAATTAATAATAGCGTGATTAATAAAACAGTTAATTAAGTATAATAAATCATATTTTAAATGACTTTAATGATGGACTTTAAAGAACGACTTTATATTCTAATTTGCAAGAAATAAAAATTAATGAGTTAATTAATAATACTTTCGCTAATAAAAAAGCGAAACGTTTATAAGAAATCCATAAATATTTGTAAAATTCATACAAAATAAAAAATTTTTTCGATTATGACGTTTATTAAATTAATGACATCATAATTTGATCTTTCTGTAAAAATACTGTTCGACAATATTTGACATTTTTTTTGTAATATAAGTGTGAATAGTCATTTTCAACGTATTTTTGCCTGCTAAACACAAATTGTCCATTATCCAAATTTGGTTATCACGTCACAATTTTGAGAAAAATGGCATCAAAGTGACCAAAAATAATTTCGAGGGTTTCCATGACGTTATAGCACCGGTATTGAGTTTTTTTTTCAAATTTTGTTTATGCCATTCGAAAATATCAACTTTTAGCTTTAAAATGCATTTTGTTTCATAATGATATAATTTTTTCTTTTCGAAATGTAATAATTTGAAAATAGCTCTTTTACTTATACATGAAAGACACGTGGAAAAGACATTTTACTTCATCTTAATATTGCATTATGTGCAAAATAAATGGCTTTTAGACTTAATATAATATAATATGATAATAATATAATTGGTGTATGTCGCTAATGCATACTCTACTATCGTAAACATGTTACTCCGTGTGTAGTCTGAGTGTTACACAAAACTCGAAATATTTGAAATTGAAAAATTATATAGAAATAAAACAAAATGTATTTTAAAACTAAAAATCGATACTTCCGAATAGCATGAACAGAATTAAAATAAAATTGTTGTACCGGTGCTATAGCGTCATGAAAACCCTCAAATTCGTAATTTTTGGCTAATTTTGTTGCCAATCTTTTAAAAATTATGACGTGATAGCCAAATTTGGATAACGAATTCATATTCAGCAAGCAAAAATATGTTGAAAATGACTATTCACGTTCATGTTATAAAAATGGTGTTGGACAGTGAAATTTACACATGAACGCTATCTTCCGTACATCCATGTCCTTTTCGTGCTATCAATTGAAAAGAAGTCAATGTAAGAACGTGAAAAGCAAATCCATTCGCAAGATTCGCATACGGAAAAAACATTAATTTCAAATCAACAATATTATTCTCATATATAAACAAAAATATAAAATCTTCTTTAAAGATTTTGATAATCTTAAACACACAATAACTTGCTCACAAAAAGAAATTTTGTTTCTGTTTAAGTTTATCAAAATCTTAAAAGAAGATTTTACATTTCTTTACTTATATATGAGAATAATATTGTTGATTTGAAATTAATGTTTTTTTTCTGCGCAAGCAAAAAACAATATTGAAAGTCCTCGCTCACTACGCATCTCGTCGAGGCTTTCGTTTCCTTGCCGAAACGTAAAGTGTCCGGTCAGCACGAGGATCGGTCGATGAGTGCAGCGTGCAATCGTGAATGCAACCGGTCTTGATGCGGCGCGTACTCTCCTCCACGCGACGTCATAATTGCAGCCGACCGCCGGACCAATCGACGGGACCACGTCGGAGGAACGGAGATGATCGCGAGCAGGAACGGCCGAGAGCTGAAGAGCTGCGGAACGAGGGAAGGAGAGGGAAGGAGGGAGAGAAGAAGAGGGACGAGGCGAGAGAATAGGTGGAGCGAGCAGAAACACGATTGGTCCCATCCTCCCGGAGGATATCGTAGCCATGGAAACTCTCTTGTCAGCAAAGAGCACCGAAATATAAATGGAATGACCGGCGATCTCTGACAGCCTGAAGGGGAGGGGAACGCGGTATCATGAGGAAGGGGAGATGATCTATCCGAGAACAGAAAGAGAGACCGAGACGAACAGAAAGAAAGAGTGAGAGAGACAAAACGCGATATTATTAACGTCTGATTGTCGGTCAGCGAGAGCGGTCTCTCGCGCGAAAAAAATGCAATCAGGATTGCAATAGGATGGTGCAACATTGTCGCAGGACCTTTCTTTGGAGACGGTGTGTTCGCATTCTTCGTCTCCAATTCTTAACGACGTATCATAAATACAATTGTGGACTTAGAAAAAAATAAAAATTTCAACATTTCATATTAAAACAAAAAATGTTGGAGGAAAAGTTTGAAGAAGTACGTATTAATGGAACTTGTATTAGAAAATTAAATCGACGCCGAGAAAAAAGCGATTAAGTGCTTCACGCACTACCAAGTGTAATTTGGTACTCGAGACTCTATTTCGCAGTAATAATTTATATATATTTCGCTTGAATCATGTATATTTTCTCTCACTAATTAATTTTTATTACATACTCGCGCATAGAAAACTTTTTCACATTGATACTTGAGAACAAATTTCTTTTTTAATTAACAAGTTTTCAGTAGTCTTTCATTAATTAATTAATTAATTATAGCAATTACTATTAATTAAAAGCGAACTCAATCTCATCCTTATCATAATGATCAATCGTGTTGGAATATACAATTAAAGAATTACGACTGCGGTCCTTCCCGCTGGGTGGTGAAGCTCGTTTACGCTCGTTTAAGCTTTCGCTCGTATGTTGATTACGATAACGTGGAATCTTTCCATTGACGGTGTATTACAATACGAAGGAGCAACAAAAAATATAACGGCCTCGCGGGTGCCGCCTTATTTGGCCGCGTTCCTCGTCGAGACGACAACGAGGCCGGCGAGCACGAAAGTCGCGAGATACGCGCGGAGCCCTCTTCTCGTCTCGCTTCCACCCGCGAGATATCCCGGCCACTTCCACCGCCGCCACTGCCGCCGTCGTCTCCCTCCCGGTGCACGCGACCGTCGCCGGGACTTCTCGGAGCAACAAGTGTTACCCAGCGCGCTGCCTTCGCCCCGCCCCCAAAACGAGCCAGCCGAGCCGAGCTGAACGATGTCAGGCCTCGTGGTGGAAACTGCCCCGAGGCGATGCAACCACCTCACTCGAGCGCCGATCGCGCGACAAGCGACCCGCCGGAACCCCGAGAGCTCGAAACAACTCGGCGCGAGTTGCCGCGAGTAATGCGTGCCGGCGCGAGCGGAGATTCCGGAGTTCGCGGTGTCGTTGTATGTGAAACTGTTCGAGCCGGCCCGCTGCGCGGAGGACCGAGAGGTGCGAAGTCGTCGTAGGCGCGCGAGTCTCGGACGGCTGGTGCGAGAGAGTTAACGGTTTCCGCTACGATCGAACGACCGGGTCCACATCGAGAGCCATCGTGGGACTCCTCGTGGATTCCGCAAACGCTTCCGCGGACAATTCCGCTTCTAATCTCATGACCCGACGTGACTTGGACGTTGCTCCTTTCGAAGGACACACGATAAAACTGTAATAATACAAGAATTTCAACGTCAGTGATATCTGTCTACCGAGACACGTGTTATCCAGCTGAGCGAGTTGAGGATTCGCTGTCGTTCGCGGCGGAGAAGTCGAAGGGCAATGATCCGCGGGGAAGGATAAGAGGACCATCGAGGAAAACCGTCGATTTCACGCTCCGATCTCGCCTTCTCGGGAAGAAAACTTCGAGGCTTCGAGAGACGGACAAAGAGGAGCGGCGTAGATAAGAGGCGGCGGAGTTCGGCGAACTGCGACGAGCAAAAAGCCAACTGACGCTGATAGAAGAACGCTGTACGGAGTGACGCGTGCGCGCGCGCGCACGCGCGAGATACGCGCTATCGCGAGTCGATCGGGCGAACGAAATTGATTACAAACGTGACAAGAGAGTTCAGCGAGATCAAGAAACGTCCGAAAGTCCGCGAGGGGCGGGAAGGACCGAGGCAGAAACCGGCGAGCAGCTGGCGGAACTTATCGTCGACCGTGCGGCGAATCGCGGGGAAAGCGGAAGCGGCGCGCTCGCCGCGATGATAAGGCGATAACGAGAGCGGCGGCGAGATATCGCGGCGATGACAAATTGATCGATTTTACTCCTCGCCGCGGCTGAGACGAGATGAGACGTGCTTTCCGCGCGTGTCGCGCGCGATAAATCGGCTGGACTGATCGTGTGCGATCGCACGGCACCTCCGGACCTCGGGCCCTCACGGCATCCGCATTGTTCGCGCGACCTACGCGACGAAAGGGATGAAGATGAACGACGTCAAGCCGGAGAGCAGCGGCGCGTCGATTTCGCCGGCGGGCGGAAACAATAATAATAACAATAACAATAGCATCAACGGTAACGGTAAAGCGTCGGCGACGGCCGCCGTCGCTGCCGCAGCCGCCGCGGCGACGGTGGCCGCCAATGGCGGCGAAGGGATCAGTGCCGCCGTCGCCAAAGTTCTCCAAGGGTACGACTGGACCCTGGTACCTGTTGCTACCAAGTAAGTGTATTGCAGATTTGTATTTTTAAACCCCTGAAACTGCCGTCGTTTCATTCGAGCGATGGAAAGAATCGCCCGCGCTCTTTGGAACAGGAAGCCCTACATTAGATGCGCTAATTTTAACCCTGCGTTAGTCGCGCCAGTTTCACAATTAGCCACAAATTTCGTCGTGGTCTCACAACTGTGAATCATTTTCATTTTTGTGTACTAGGGGAAATTTGGATATTTTTTGATATTAGAATGATTTATGGAACGTGTTTACTGGGCTTTATATTTAAATTATTTACTCCACTTCAGCATTTTGACACTCAAAAAGCGAGATTTGATTTACATCAAATCTTAAAATCATATATTTTTTCTTCATTTCATTCATCTTTTCATATTTTCCTAAAACTTTCCTCTAATATATTACGTTCTTGAACTTTCTTCTTTTTCGTTTAGCTTACTACTTGCTCTCTATCTCCTTTTAATATATATTTTCTTTCTCTTCTCTTTTTTTCCCTTCTATTTTTCTTTGTTAATCTTCATTTTTTCTTCTTTTTCTCTTGTATCCTCTAGCGATTTTAATTCATATTTATACATAAGTTTGTTCATTATATTGTAATTATTATTATCGCACTTCAAATATGTGTGGTTTAATTATGAACTGAGCGACTAATGTAGAAGTAAGCTGACATTTTAAACATTCTTTTCCTAGAGCATTTAAAGAGGATAATGGAAAGAGATCTTTGCGTCATGAAAAAATTTAACCAACTAAAAGAACTGAAAAAAATTAATATGCTCGACGTTTGCACAAAGTTACTTCATCATGTGACGAATGAAATATCCTAGATGCCTTTCTCGCTGCATTTTATTTCGATACTTTATATTTCCACTGTCTAGAGCAGAAAGATTAATGAATCGCTGAAATAGAAGACGCTTCCGAGAGATTTTTTTTCTTCTTCTCTACCTTCCTCGGCTGACGATGTTTTCGCGATGCGTTTTAATCGTCGCAAGTCGTATTAGCGACGCGTTAGCATAGACACGCACGCATGCGGTCGTGTTGTTAAGCCTCGCGGGCTTAACTCGCGCGGGGAGGGAAAAAGGAGGGAGGGAAAAACCGAAGGAGAGAAAGAAGGAGAAGGAACGATACGACGGAGCTGTCGGGGGACGGGGGGAGTAGAAGAGGGCGAGGAAGCGCGACGCGGCTTTAAAAATACGTAACGCTAACTCAATTATGACGCACTTGTTTCCCCGGCCTGGGAAACGCGCGTCTCGCGGAAAAATGTCCTCGGCCGCCAATTAACGCAAATTGGCTAATTAATGCCCGATCGCCGCGTCCCGCACGGCCGCCCGTCGGCTCTCCTCGATCGTGGGAAGCCAGACAATTTTAAAATAGCTGATAACGATTCGAGAATAAAAAGAAAAAAAAGCAAAGAGAGAAAATGAAACGCTATTTCTTTACGCACTTTAGAAGCAGTCATCGAGCGGTGTCCTCGGCGCATCTCTCGACGCTCGACGCCGATGAAAAATCATTTGATCGTCGGCGAACTCGATAAAATCGCGACCTCGATACGCGGAAAATTGTGCAACGTGCCTTCCGATCCGCCGCCGTAATGGCTGCCAATGCCGCGATTTGATATTTCTAGTTGCGACGATCGCTTTTGCAAAGAGAGAACAGGATATAAGAATTTATCGGGAAGATTAAAAAAATATCTGTGTGGAAAAATATATTATCGAAGCGTTTACAGACACTTATGTTGCGACAAATGTGGGAATTACGTTTAGCTATAATTGTATTGCGTAAAACTGTGACCAGTATCTGCAATTTGCAATAATTGAAATAATAAAATTTTATATCTAGAAAATAAAAATTTCGAATATCTCGCTATATAATGTATGTAAAGTTTCAAAAATGACTTCAAAGCTGCAATTAACGAAAAGACATTTAATTTAGTGATATTTATGCTGGAAGCAACACACATTTTTAAAACGTTAGAAACTTTAAAATTTTCTGAAAAGAATTCTACTAAATGATATTGAGAAATGGATTTCAGATTTGCTTATGACTTCACATCTCGACGTCGTTAAATGGGTCTAAAAGAATGTCCGGGGGATCGCGGCTGTCGCGTGCGTCTAAGATAAGACGTCGAAAAAATTCAACGGAATGATGCGAGGAGAAGCGATTACGCGCTTAGGTATGCGGTTAGATCATAGAAGAGAACGACGGAAATCACGGAGTATATCGTTACGCGCTCTTATCGCTAACCCTCAATTACGGGGTTATCTCGAGGGGAGAGTTTAGACGCAGGGGCTGCGGTGTTTATTCCCGGCGATAGAGCCCGATAAAATCGACCGGTTTTTTAATTCCCATGGATTATCGTGAGAGTGTATGATTTCGTGTCTCGCAGAAGCTACAATTCCTACCGAATATATCGAACATTAATTGATAATTATTAAAGACGCAAAAGATGTCCAATGACAACATGAAAATTGTATTCATCAAGATGCAGGATAGAGTTATCGAGTTGACGCGTTAGCAAAAGTTTCTTCTTCTTTTAATCGTCCGCATGATATCGTATTCTCGTACTCTTGTTGCCTGCAAGGCAGTGCTGTTTTTGCACGGTACCACGCCTACGTCGTGAGCGCAGAGTCGCACGCATCGCGCGTCTTTTTTCTTCTTCCTCTTTTTTTTTTCGCGTTTATCCAGGTAAAGCGCGTCGTGTGTGCCGCGCGCTCGCGTCGAGGAGAGCCGTGAAAACCCTCGTTAGTGAGCCCACGCTAATTACCAACGGCTCCGCAGGTTTACACACGGATTTAACGCCCCTCTCATTTCAAAGAGGCCGAAATGTACCGCGGGGACCGCTTTCGAATCCTTGAGACGCGCGCCGGAGTCCTTTTCACCCGCGTTACGCGCGTTCGCCACGCTTATCCCCGTGTAATCCCCGCGCTTGTAGGTCCGATTACACTCTTACCGGGCTACCGCGGCACAACGCTGTCCCTTCGGGCTCCGTTTCCCTCGGCCGGAGTCCTTCCTTTCATCCCATCTGCATCGGGAATCGATCACAACAAACACACTCTCGAATGCAATAAATATACATGATTTATAATATGCACGCATCTGATATCATTTACGTTCCGCCAGTTATATCTGATTCATATCTTCGTATCTTAATCCGACTGCTTCGACATTATTTAAGAACGCATAATATAAGCGCTGGCCGTCTCTTTATCCCACCTAACGATTCCCGCCAGAAAATAATCCCGTATACCGTATGCCGACCGTTCTTCGCACCTCACGGCCGTCCGCTCGGGCGGCCCAAGCGCGAGTCCTTAAAGAATCCTCGATTAAGGGTAAAAAGAAAAACAGGGCGGGAGGGAGAGAGGCCAGCCCAGGATATCTCTCCTGGCGCGGCAATCACGTCAATCACGTCGATCCCTGGCTCTGGACCGGGCAAAAGTTTTATGAAGTCATCTTCTCGGAAAGAAAGGGATACGTCCATTCCTACCCGTCACACGTCGGCAGCCACGGTGTTATTTTAAGGCCGGTTTTAAACGCTCCGCGCCGCTCGCCAGGATGACCCGGGGGTAGCCCGCGCGAAGAACCCGATACGGATACGTATGTGTGCGTGTGTATGTATATACCGTCGCCTCTGGTTATTTTCTTCTGCAAGTCACCAGATTATCCGCCAGAATAGTCGACCGGGTAGGTAGATAGAGACAGACAGACAGAAAAAGAGAGAGAGAAAGAGAGAGAGAGAATTCTTTTCGTTGTTGAATTTAGCTTTTATTTCTACCGAACGATATAAAAAAATCTCATTAACATATGCACTTCCTCAAGTCAGAGAGCAGGAATTTACGCGATTTTGTAAAAGTTTGAAGGGACATTTGATAAAAATTTTTGTTTTAAAAATACTTTTATCGAAGTATTCGCTTAAGAAAAGTTAATTAACCGGAAGCAATAAAACACCGAGCATGTTAACTATTAAAAATATAAGGGTGTTAAAACTACACTGCATAAGAATTATTGTGAACTATGTGGTGGATTGAATCAATCACGGTTCAAAGCACGGTAATCATAGTGACTAAATAGGAGATTTGTTGCAGGCAAATATTGAAGACGAATCTCTTTAATATGTTTAAAATCTTAAACGCGTAAATTTGTAGAGAGGTGTATCGTTTCCAATGAAGATAATGTCTTCGAATTGCAGGGGCTCCGGCGACAAAAGGGCGGCCCACGTCAAGAGGCCCATGAACGCGTTTATGGTATGGGCCCAGGCTGCGAGGCGAAAACTGGCCGATCAGTATCCTCAGCTCCACAACGCCGAGCTGTCGAAAACACTAGGAAAGTTATGGCGGTGAGTGTCGTGCTTTGTGTTCGCGTCAATATTTTGAACCGTCAGGCGGAACGGTAGCGATAAATCAGTAACGTGACAAATCCTAGGAGAGACATGGCGTGGCGGTTCAATTATTCTTGATTAGCGCAAAGTCTAACAGGGGAAGGGTCTCTGTGGAGTCAGACAATGAAACTAGATACAAATAAAAGGGCGTGAAAGATAATATAAATGGTAGAAATTTGAAACTAAGGGGTTTTTGAGAAATAAGCAAAAATCTGGACACCGATAAAAATATCGAGTTACAAGATAAATATAATGAGAATATAATTTCATGACAGAATGAATATATATGGATGTACATACAGTTCTTTTGTTTATTTCTTGAAAATCTGTAGCTTTCGAGCATACCTCAAACTACCACTTATATTATCTTTCATGACCTTTCCTTTGAATTTATTTTCATTGTCCGATTGTCTGATTCCATTGGCAGATAGAAAATCTTTTCTTGTTAGATGTTGTTTGCACAATTTGCGTTAAAACTATATACTTAACGATTAAAATATTGAACTTGAATTTTATCATATTTTTTTCTGAAATTATTTGTGCAATAAAGCAACTTTTAATATTTTACGCTTCACTTTTTCATTGTCTTTATTGGAATTATTTGGCTCGAAATCTAACAAACTTTTGTTTCAATTTAATATAAATTTTTGCTTCAATTTTTGCTCGATTAAATTTTATTTCGATTGTGTAGAAGTCGCGTAGTTGAGAATTAAATGTAAATGCGCACTCTCGAACGTTCAGTCAACGAATAAGATTTCAGCGGCCGCCTTGCGCGGCGGAAAGACACTGTTTCGATAAAATTAATCGGCACCACGTGTCTTCAATCGGATGCCTCTCCGTTCTCCCGATCTGATAAGCCCGATTCTCTCACAGATGCGAGCTCGCCAGGCGGCGGTCAGCCATGCGAGAGAATCGTGCTCGCTGATCTTCGTTCGCGCTCGTCTCGTTCGAAGAAAATCGGATCGCGAGCCGAAAGCACGGAAATGTGCTGTTGATCATTTAAACCATTTATTCGAGGCCACCTGTGCGTCTATCGCCGAGTTTTAAGTCCGCGCGTTAAATTTGCGCGAAAAAATAAGATAAAATTCTGCCGACAAATGACAAGTGATTGTAATTTAATTATATCAATATATTGATTTATGATAAGAAATCAAAATTCTTCAATGGATAATTTATACTCTGTTAAAAACTTTGAAGAATTTCTTCCTTTTTATGTATCTCTATATACTTACACTGAGAGAAAAATATAGTTACTTTTGGCCTCGACCACAATTTCATAATATTTCTAACGATAATTATGATTAACATAATGATGCATATAGTTAAGTTAATCATATTTCGTGCTAGAAATATTGTAAACTGGTTGAGGCCGAAAGTAACTATATTTTTCTCACTGTAGTAAATATACGACGGTTCTATGCTGCGAATTATAGTTTCCTTACTATCGTGACTTCATAGAAATTCAAACAGTTACCAATCTCTCTTTCATGGTTGACATAGGAAATCAATCATCGAAAAACAGAATGAACATAATGCTTTAACTGTTTTGGAATCATGCTCGATTTCACTTGCGTAAGACACATCGCATGCGATTTCGATCAAAATCGCTGGGTCGGAAAGAGCTAATATCGTCCAGCGAAGATTGCGCGACGAAAGTTCACAGTCACTCCGTTCCAATTCCCGCGACCACTTGTTCCTACGTAACCCGTTCTATTTTTACGAATTCGCGAATGTTTCTTTTTTTTTCGTTACTTTCGGAATCAGCGGCACATATATGTGGATTAAACATACCCGTACCACGTGGCGCCTAGGCTGCACGTGGTACAAATGTTCCTGCTTCTCGAGACCCGTGAACTCGGGTCGCACATGTAACAGCGGAGAACACACTTCGTGTGATGTGTCTCCTTCCTTAACACTCGTAACACTTCCCCGTTGTGACATAATTTCGTATCGCTCTTAGAAAATCCTTCGTCTTCTCAAAATAAATTTAAATGTCTTTTCCTACCTTCCTGAATAAAAAAAAGATAGAAATCAAAAAGATAAAGTACATTTGGAGTAAATAAAATATACACTGAAAAAAATTCTGGTTAAAAACGGACGAATCAGAAAATCTTGTAGGATTAATCAAATATTCTGGTTATTATAATAGGAATTCTGGTTATCATAAGTTATAAAGTATTGAGTTCTATTATAATAACCACCAATATAATAACAGAATTTCTATTATAATAACCTATTTTCTATTATAATATTATAAAGAATATTTGATCACGCCTACAAGATTTTTTTGATTCGGCCGTTTTTAACCAGAATTTTTGTTCAGTGTATGCGTAACGCAATTTCTGATACACCCTGTATACGCGGGCTCCGGGATGACTCGTGGACGATTCCGTTTCCTGGTTGGGACTAACGAGGTGCCCCAGTGGGCCATATAAACGATCATCAGAGGACGCGCCGACAAGGACCCCCGTCGCGAATCATTTAATAACACCGGCCGCGATCGCGATCGCTCGCCAAAGATCGACGAACGATACCCCGGCGATTGTCACGGCGGAGCTTTCGCCGAAAGATAAGACGCCGCTTGGCATTAAAGATCAATCGATTTTTTCCTAACGCCGTATTGGGGCTCATTAGCTATCTATTGGTCTGTAACGCGTGTCGATTGAATCAAGTGACGTTCACCATCTTCGTATGCGAGCCGTTATCCGTCTAAGCGACTAGACTTTGCGCGGAGAAAGATTATATATCGGAGACAGATCTGAAAGGTCGAACACCAAAATTGGTATGACACTCCGATTGCTCGTACATTTCGAAAGAAACAAAAGTCGTCCTTGAACCGTTACGTTGACCTACGATTTTCGGCTCTTAAAAAGTCATTATTTAGCACCTTTTCGTGATGGACCTAGTGGCAATTAACACATTCCCGTCCGAGAACGCGAGATGTATTTTCGTGACTGTGCCAAGGCTCCGTAAGTACGCGCGAATGAACTAGCCAAATCGTCTTTTGAGCAATCTCGCGTCGCGCGAGTAAAGGATCGAATTTGCGCGATCGATTCGCCGATTGAGAGACGTCGCCGTGCGCCACTCTGACATTTCGTTCCACCTTCGCGCAGAAACAAATGATACAGTCATCTTCGGTAATGAACACAGTGCTAGAGCGATCGCGCTACGCGGTCGGAGTTGCTTGCCGACCGATGAGACCGATAAAACGGTGAAGCTCAACGAAGATCGTGCTTGCGACGATCGGTGCACGTACAGATCGCAACGTCGATGCCGCGATCGTTCACGAAATGACAAGTGGATAAAGGAGACATCGTTACACTTGAATTATAATGATGTTCGCGATCTTATGCACATGCAACGGAAAAAAGATATAAACAGATAATGAAGACGTAAAAACGTAGAGAAATGTAAAGTCGAAAACATACGAGATAACAATTTGTAATCGCCAGAGATTGAAGCGATATTACATTGTTAAACTCGTAGTGTCGAATTATAGTCAATTTGAGTCATTTTTAATTATTCCATAGGTCGCCACTGCTTCTGCACAATATTTCATTAATTTTCACTAAAAGGAAGGTAAAATTTTGACTAACATGGAAGTTAAATTAGATAAATTAACAACGTATAGTAAGACTTACTCAATAATTTTATTTCATTATTTTAGTTAAATTAACCGAATATTGAGTAGAAGCAGTGGCAACTCATAGGAGTTTACAGTATACATGACGGTATAATTCGCCAAATTTCATAATTCACACAACAGATAGAAAGATATGACGAGAATCTAGAACTGCGTTGTAAAGTGATAAGATTCTTGCCCCTTTGACGCAAGAACCTTAATCGCGACTACGTTAGTCGATTCTCGCGGATTTGGACGCCGACTTGTCTCACGCCAATTCCGATAAGAGGGCCAGGTGCCTGGAGATAAATCTTTTTCTCGCCTTCTGTCCTTCTCTCCTTCGTCGTCTCGAAACGTATCGCCATTCGGATACTCCAAACGCTATGTGTTTGTCGACAAAAGGAAAACAGATATCCCCCCGGTTCATCCTTGGCGCGTGCTCGCAGCTGCCGGCCGGTTCCTGTCGGAGATAAAGGGGGCCCCCGGGGGACCACAATAGGCGCCTTGTGTCCGTCAGGTGAATTTTTCCGAACCCGCCGCTTTCCGCACCCCCGGGCCCGCCTGCAAATAGCGCGTGACGAGAACAGGTAAATCCGCCTTATCTCCCGGAAGGAACGATTCCTCCACACGTCGGACGTCCCTCACGAACGCGACAGCTTTATTTTCTTTATTATTATTTTCTTCTCTCGCGATAGCCGCTATCGGTTATCGAAATAAAAGCGCAAATTGGTTTATTATGTTCGTGGTAATTACTCATAGTGCTCCTCGCCTTTTTATGAAGTTACCATTAGTCACGTTTCTTTAATATTCCAATATTATATCGTTTGTCAAGCGATTATCGCCGCTTTGGTAGCTGATTCAGGAAACGCTTCGAGAAAGCCGAACGATTTCGCGATTTGTTTACGGTTACTAGGAATGACAGGCGTGATAATTGAATTAGAATCCCGCGATGAGGACTCATCGAGATTGAGCTCGTGCGACCTTCGATCGTGTGAATTTCTCTCCTCCTTCTCTCTTACAGGATAACATCTGATACGTACGTACAAGTAACCTCGTAGAGTTATTGGCGAGAGGCAGATCTAAATTTACTGGCCCTGTGTTGCATCTGGCGAAGAAAAAGAGAGGCTGCGACGGCTGCGCTATCGTCAGCACCCACTAGCTGAAAAAAAGCTCGTGGCAAGTCCATTGACCAGATGGATTTTCTCTCTCCGCCTGTCTATCTCACTCTCTCTCTCTCCCTTTCTTTCTCCCTCCTTTCTGTCGGTGACAAAACACCGTCGGTTAAACTTGAGATACGTGCCTTCAACGTGTGTCAACCCATTCGAGAGCTTAGCTCCCGTCGTGGGATTTAAATCCCGTGCTTGCGAATACTCCAGATGATGTATTACCAGCTTCCTCAAACGTTTCTCATGACAACTTTTACTTTATTCTGCACTTTGCCTACTGTATATTAATTAAAAAAACATATACAATAATAGAAACGTACACTGAAAAAAATTCTGGTTAAAAACGGACGAATCAGAAAAATTTTGTAGACGTGATCAAATATTCTGGTTATTATAATAGAAATTCTAATTATAATAGAATTTCTGGTTGAATGTCTATTAAATGTCTATTCTGGTTATTATAAGTTATAAGGTATTGAGTTCTATTACAATAACCAGAGTATTGAGTTCTATTATAATAACCAAAATATTTGTTGATCAATCCTACAAGATTTTCCGTTTTTAACCAGAATTTTTTTTCAGTGTATTAACAATTAAACGACGATATACGAAAAGAATGTGAAAGAGATGTCAAGCTCAAAAGAAGCGGTCATCGATGACCTGAATCGGAAATTATGTTGTAGATGAGAGAAAGCGCGACGGACCTGAGGTCATGCTGCATCGTGCAGAATGAGTTTTATTATTAATGCAGGATGTTTAAAGAGAAGGAACGTGAATCGCATTCAGGTGGTATGGACCATCGTGGGCATGAATCATCGTAGCACGACGGAAATCCTCGAAATCTCTCGGACGTTCTGTATTACACCGGAAAATCTTATCGGCCGCGAGGTTTACGAGCCCAGTGAGAATATAAACACAAAGAGCATTTAAGGACCGTAATCGTGCACCGAGCCCCCGCGCGCCCGTCTTGCCGCTCTGCGAGGCGGACTAAGTTGTGCGCGCCTTCGAGCGCCTTAACGCGTCCAGAAACACTAACCAGACCCCCCATTTCGACTCTTCGAGAGTATATATCAGACGCCGATGGAAACGCTCTCGTCCCGAGGCTCTTCTGATGCCGGGTAGCAAGAGACGCCCGGTCACGAACGGCGCGAGGAGAGATGATCGCCCGTTTGTATATACGCGCGATGCGCGAGCGAGCGAGACGTGAATCACGTCGAGCCGACGACAGATTTCACGACCGAGAATTACTCCATGATGTAGGTCTTAAAATTGTAACAAATCAGAAATTTCATGCGGAAAACTGTGAACGTTTGAGCGTACACTGAAGAACAATTCTGGTTAAAAACGGACGAATCAGAAACTCTTGTAAGATTGATCAAATATTCTGGTTATTATAATATTAATTCTGATTATTATAATAGAACTGAATACTTTATAACTTATAATAACCAGAATTTGATCCTACAAGATTTTTCTGATTCGTCCGTTTTCAATCAGAATTTTTTTTCAGTGTAGCTTAAAAGATATCGCGAACAATATGTGACAGTAATGTTCTGTCCAGAAGATAGTTTAAATTTTTTATGCTGATTATATACAGGCTTTTGTCCGACAATGACAAGAAACCCTTCATCGAGGAAGCGGATCGTCTGCGCGTTATCCACAAGCGCGAGCATCCCGATTACAAGTACCAACCCCGACGTCGGAAGCAGAACGGGCCGTCTTCCGGCCGCGAGAGTTCGCCCACGAGGAGCCAGAGCAACGTGACGTTCAGCGTTACCAGATCGTTGAAGCAGGAGGACATGAGTCCTAGAGGCGTTCAAGGACCCAATTCGCCGCAGAGTGGCGTGAGCTCTTCGCCACCCACAACACCCAGTCAGGGCCTTTCACCGCCAACACCCCCTACGACACCCAGGGGACAGCACTACATCAATCAGGTACTCAACGCGTCTCTTGCGATCGCTTTCTGCTTCGAAAGCTTCTGATTTTTATAAGAAATCAATATGAGAAGTAATTAGATAATTATATTAATAATCGATTGTTTGCAAGATCGTTGCAAAACAGTAATTACAATAGTGATAGCGGTAATAATAATTTAAGTTCAAGCAATAATTGTCTTTAATCTTCACTTTACGATCATTATATTTAATTGAGAAAAGCCTTTGCAGTCTAAATTATTTCTCGCAAATAAATAAAAATGAAGTATATTGTCCTCAGTTTTATTTAATCAACTTGTCTAATATGAATCAAAGAATTTGTATTACTTGGAAGAATTATAGAATATTCAAGATATAATTTGCCGGTTGTAATCACGTAGATTGATGAATGGTTGGAAAATTATGTGATAAGCCTTATTATACCAAGTCTAATTCGATATAGGATCACAAAAGATTAATTCTTCAATTTCTCATAAATCCTACAATTATCTAAAACCATTTCGCGTGCGCACGAACCGTTTGCATCTCCAGTCAATCGTCCTAATCGTTGACGTTTCGCGAAATGAAGACATTTGATTCGCAGAGCAATCAGCTTCCGCAGAACAACACGGTTTACTACCAAGAGTTAGTCAGCGGCACGGCGTCAAGTGAGTCCCTGCATCAGCAACCGGCAGTCGATCTTCGGTACATCGAGGTCGGAGACGGCCTCCCCGGCGAGGAGAATCAGTTGAACGGCCTCGGCACTTTGGGCGGACTCGGCCTGAATCTCCCGGTGAACTTCCAGGAGTGCGAGGTGGAGAGCAACGAGCTCGACCAATACTTACCGCCCCAGACCACGCCGATACACCAGTATCCACCCGTGCAAGTCACCACCGCCTCGCAATGGTTACTCAACAGGTAGACAGATCGTCGTAATTCGTTCTTGCACAATAATTTCAAATCAAAGAGTGCATCCTAAAAAATAAAACGTAAAATTAATTTGAAAGGTTTGTTTGCGTTCAAAATAGAAAACTCCAAACCATGTAATATCGAAAGATACACAAATCTTTTATCATTATACATATAATTTTTTTTTCACATATTTTTTCACATATTTTTATTTATAATTTTATTTATCTTTTCTTCTAAAAATTCAACTCAATTATATTATTCGATACAAATATTGTTTATTAATATCGGACGATAATTATAAGTGGCTCGCCATAAAATGGATCGATAGATTTTTCAAAACATCTTTTCCGTTTTTTTTTTCTTTCTGCACAATTTATGGGACATCGGGACACTTCGCTTCATTTCCAGATATGAGGAGGAAATGGAGAGACCGATCAAGCGCCACTGTTCGGAGCAGGCGATCGCGGAGGTGTCGTCATGGGAAGACAGGACTCAGGAGATGGTCAGGTACCACGAGCTGCAGCCTCCCCTTCCGCCGGTCCAGTACATATCCGCCCATAACGCGCACCATTCGCACGCGAGTACGCAGATGGGCCATCCGCACGTGTCCACGCCCTATGCGCAATACGCACATCGCTACGTATCTGGCATCGAGCCGTGGCCGAATTACATGTAGACCAAAGTGAGGTAAACGTGCCCAATATTTTCTGTTTCGCCGAAAAGCATGTCGTATTGCATTGTCGAATTGTTCGGTTTTGATGTATCTATATAAGCAAACAAAGAAAATTAAACCGTCCCGGATTTGCCGCGAAATATTCGAAGGATAAATTTTCGGAATCTGACTTCGAGTCTTGAAAAGATATCATTGTTTAGCTTTTAAATTTTCACTATTAAACGATCTCCACATGGTCAAAGTTGAATTATTGAAATTCCTGAAACTATTTAAAAATCGAAGACTTGTGTATTTCACAATATTTGCAATTCATTCACGTAAACGATCTTATTAACAATTTTTAATAAAATTAGTTCTTCTAGAAAATTTTTGTTAAGGAAAAGTCAGTTGAAAAATTGTCCTTGAAAAATTTGTCTACAAAGTATTTTTTTATAGATCCGGGATACCCTGTAGATAACGACGCTGATAAAGTTATGCATAAAGCGCGTCGCGTAAAGTAAAAAGGATAAAATAAAGACTATTTTATCACGTCGACTGTTTTATTATATCAATCCAAATCGTTGCAAATGTATAAATGAAAATGATTGTAAAATGCAAATTATTGTATAAATGAATTGTGATCGGATCAATTCCCGTAGTGTTTTCGGGCATACAGAGCCTTAGAGATAGCCAAATACAATTAACAATTAACTACAGAGATTCACTCTATTAATAGTTATATCCGCGAGTTTACTCGCGAATTGTATGCTGGATATGCGGTTAAACGCGAGCATCGTGTGATAAAGTTTGTAATTAGCGTAATGCAGATATGACGGATTTCCGCACTTGTGTCGATTTCAGATCGACGTCCCTCTCTTAAAAAAAAGGATATCGCAGAAATCCTTTTCCTTAGAATATCATCTCTGATGATGGTATTCCGAATTTGAAAAAAAGAGAGATAGGGAAGAAAAGGATCGATACCTGTGAAGGTTATAAGACTTTCAAGTCATTTTCCTGGAAAGTTCCGAAATTGGGCTCTTCTTATCGTTCTAATGCCGTGTTCTAATGTCACGCAATTTTCGTTATCGCGACGATTACGTGCAAATGCTCACGTAACATTCGCCTTAAATGAAACAAGCCTACAAGTTCATTGCATCGGATAGCAAAAGTATAAATTTCGACGTGTAAAGAATGTAATATAATTTTTACTTAGTATCGCAAATATCTCGAAAACGAGCATGTCGAATCTAATGCGTCTTTCTCTTCCTAATTACAATAGGAGAAATAAAGGAAAGATGTATAGAATGCAGATCCGATTGCGCTAAAATTTATTATAAACGTATCTATTAGAGATAATCTAGACAGAATCTGGCAGCATCTGGAATCATTTGAATTTCGGTTTTTCTGGCCTTTCAGCCTTTTTTAAGAAACGCGGAACAGATTTTGCCCTTCATTTATCTTTCTTCGATCCGATACTTGATTTTGAGACTTTTTATCTTTATATTCAATATTCCTTCGTTACAATGTTTATTTAAATCTATCAGTTTATTATATCATTGCACAGAAAAAAATGAATTCTTGACTCATGCATGTTTTTATTTTTGAACGCTATTGCTTTCAGTGGAGCATAAAATGCTCTCTTCAGTTAGAAATGTTCACTTACATCAATAATATCGTTTATATAAAGTATATTTTATCCTCAAGACGATAGTCTTGTTAATAAATTCATTATCATGATTATAAAACCTAATTATAATTCAAAAACTATTTATTCTTGGATCAAGAATTACATTACATCAAAAGTATCTTATTTTTGAATTAAAGTAAATTTTACTTTCAATTAAGAATATTTTTACTTTATGTTAAAAATAATTAACTCTGAATTTGAAGTTATTTATACTTGGCACTATTTTAAGGATAAAATATTCTTAAATCAAAACATATTTGCATTTCTTTAAGAATTCATTTTTTTGTGTATGCATTTGATGTGGATGCTACGAATTTAAATTTTGATATTTCCAAAACTTTCTTCTTCAAGTTAGAATCGTACTGCATGAGGAGCCAATGAGATATCGATATTCCACTTTATGTGATTTGCTGATGTATGACCGTTGTTAACGATCATTTGTTAACAATGATAGTTCGTTAACAACCGTCGCTTGCAATCCGAGAAACGGCCGCGCGTTATGTGCCTCTTGCTCGACGCGAAAATGGCGGATTGGCCGTTCTCCGGCTTGAGAGTCTCCACCACGTAGACGAGGCGCGGCCACGATACTCACCATGACATCATTCCATGACAGCCGGCCATTCCAAAGCGCAGAATTTCAGGCCAAACAAACAGGCGGCCGCTCGATATATACGGTACCCAACGGCGTGAGCGTTTCAAATGTAATAATAATAATATATATATATATACATATATGTATATATGTAAGCGAGACGCACGCGGACGCTATAAACCGGCAATCGGCCGGTCGGCTCGCCGCACGCTCGCGCACGAACCGTTCAAATAAACGGCTGAAATACGATCGAGGGTGGCAACAAATGTGCACTTGGCACTTTCCGTTTAACGGGCCGAGTATTTCGGGACCCGGAATTCGTGCGGTCGAGATACGCGACGATTGTCTCGACTCGTCGGTCGCAGTTGTAAGAAATTTGGTAATTGTCGGAGCCTAATTCTTCAAGAATTAAATTTTAATCGAGCATTTTTATGAAACGGAGAATCGGCTTCAGTACTTCATTTGCGAAATCGTCCATCGCTTTTGATGAGACTTACATAACATAAATGGCGTCTTCGATTTTAGCTCCGACCATAAACGACTGGATATATCGAGGACCGACTGGCCTGAACGTGCAGCTATTGTAAATGAGTTTATAGCTCTATATTAAAACATTGTAGATCATATATACTATACGTTATTAACACTTACTAGTTACTACGCTGACACAGCCGTGCTTTTGTACTTAGATATTTATTCACCGCATTTTTACGAGGATTGATAGAAAGCGTAGGTTAACGTCTCGGCGTAGTTGTGCACACTGAAGAGCGAGCACTAAACCGTAATTTATAAGTGCGATGTACGCTAATTTGTAGAAATAAAACAAGAGAGACTAAAATCTGTCGCATTTAATTCCCCTTTTGTTCCTAGTGTGTAAGATAAGAGTAGGTCTATTTCAGTCACCTAAGATCTATAAAGATCTTCTGTGACTTCCTGCTGAAAATTGTATGTGATTGTTGATGGGGGCCGGGATTTGAACTACGGGATTTGAACTACTGGATTTTTTTCAATCGTTACTAATCACTCGCATTAGCACAGAGCGACGCGTCATTCCTTTTCGTTCCTGACTTTCTAGAAATTAAGTTGATATTTTTTATACTCACGTTTTTACAGAAATATTCTATTATATATGTATATATTATTTTATGCGTTGTATAAAATATATGCTACCTTATTTCATCATGTATTTCGTTCCAAATTATAACGAATTTAAATTTATAAATTTGTTTAGAATGCTCTCTTGACCATAAGTTCCTCAACTAATCTGAATATAATTTTTCAATTATGAAAAACTTGTATTCTTAAAGCTAAAAATTTCGTACTAAAAACGGTTGCAGCCGATTTCGCAGGACCGTGCGAACGAAGACGACGTGGAGCCTTATCTCTCTCGCCTCCTCGAATGATATTTGCAACGATACACGCGTAGCGAAATGAAATAGTACGCGGACTAGGTCACACGCGGTAACAACGCGCCTCAAATATTTGTCGAGCCCTTTACTTTCCCCTTTTAATGGCCCGAAAACCGCGAACGGGCCATTCTCTCGGTCGAGCAAACAGGGGGCTTATCGAAATCCACCCGAGGGACGTGGGAATGTCGCGACTTTATGCCACTTATCCGCGTCTAGGAGATTAAAAAGCGAGAAGGTTCACGTGTATACTTCTGACGATGGAAATTATCGCTAGTTAGAACGTAAATTTCTATAAACTTCGCAAATTCGATATTTCCGAGACTTGAATTAAATTGCATTTCATTTACGGATAATTTGTGCATGCACTTCTAACAATAAGTTTATGATTGTAATTACTATTTATTCGTCAGAAACAAGATGCTCGAATTTCTTCCATGTACATACATATATGTGAATTTTTGTATTGCTCTTACTTCGTATTTACATTATAATTTTAATCTCTCTGTTTTTCTGCCGAGTTATGCCAAGTTTAGAGCTAAATTTAGAGCGGACGATACCGTGGTGAAAACAAGTCGGTAACACGCGGCGATCGTTCACGATGGGTTTCGTCGGGTTAGATCAACTCCGCTTGACTTTTTTTCTCCTCGTCATCTCTCGGCGAAAGAAGAGACCGATGAGCTTGACGAGAGTCAGCCCTTCCATCCCGCCGTATCATCGTACGGCCGTCTGATTTTTTTCCTCGCATCGTTGTCAGACATCGGGATTTCGATAAAGCACCGACGAGAGCGGCCGAACGGAACGGAACAAACGACGGAAACGGTAACTTTCTTGACCCCTCGGCACGATAGAATTCCGTGAACGAGGAGGAATATAGCGGAGAAACAATCGTGGTGCAAACGCGACAGTACCACCCATTGAAATGTACGGGCAGCTGGGTGTCGGAAAGAGCCGCCATTTATACGCTTTATCTATTTTAATTTCGTCACGTGTACATGTATATTCGATTTACTGGATTTACTGGAAGGCGGTCGTTCTTTAACATCGAACGACTTCCGGGTGCTGCTTCCAGGAAATCGTGGAATTGACGTCTATCTTGATACGAGCACATCCGCACATTCTCTGTCCTTCTCTCTTTCTCACTTTCTATGGATTTTCACAATGAGCTTCAATACTATTAGTAAATTTGCTAACAAGATATCTAATTATAAGATACATTAATGATAAGTTTTTTAACAAGAAAGTTTAAATTAAAAATTAAAAATTCGCAAACAATATTTTCTTTAAAGGTAACTTCAATTTAATTTCAATTAATTTAAACGCCGATTAATTCAACAGCAGAGTAGTTTAAATTAAAGTTTCGGACTAAATAATTTGTTTCTAATGTAATTATTCTTTTGCCGCAATAAAAAATTAAGAATTCTGTCCATATTAAAAAGATACAAGTATTTGACAAATTAATTGCCAATTAATTTAATGGAAATTTGACCAAAATGCTACCCTGAACGTGACTTTAGATTGAACTTAATTGAACTTAATGAAAATCGTTATGCAATTTTAACATACGAATCATGATATATAAATCATATAATTGACAAAAATCATTTATACTAAATATTTTTTTTAGTTATTGCACAGTATTGTACTAGCTTGTGATTATAAAATTTGCACAAAAATATGTTAATTGATTTTATATAAATATAGACTCATATTTTTCATAATCTTGGATACTTTTCGTCTTCATTTGAATAAAGGCATTTCCCTCTTTTCGGAGGATATGATCTCAGGACGATCGAGTGCGATGACATTTCGTACGGTAAATAAATATTTGAGCGTGTATGATAATATATCGATAAAATTTTCGACAGTTCGGGCATTCAGCGTCCCGCAGAATAAAGAGTTGTAAACCCTTACAGCTGTTCCAGGTTGTGCTTCGTTTTATCGGCCAGTTATATATCCTCCTTACTATCTATCCATTCATCGAAATCTCGCCTCGCGACACGCGTGTGCCATTGTGATTGCGGGAGAGTCTTAGGGCCAATCATAAATTCTGTTCGATATTTCTGGCGAAAAATTCATCGCAAAATCAAAATGCGAAACGACGCAGGAATCATTTATATCATTGCTTCATTCCCAATTTTCTAAATATAGAATTATTATCTATGATTAAAAGAAATAGCATCATCAGTGCGTAAAAAAATCTTGTTGACGTAAACAGAATCGGATTTATACAAAGAAGCTTTATTACCTCGAAACTTTATTTAATGAATTAATGTCACTTCGCATCTCGTTGCTTCATTTGAGATATCTTGTAGAAAAGATTTACGTGATCTCGATGAGACTTGCGTCTTGATGATGATAAATATGAATATATACATATATATATGTATATTTATATAATATATATCCAGTAGATAAGAAAGGGTCGAAGAGCTTATCAGCCGACACGATGATAGCTCTAATTAGCGCGGCAATTAGGCTGTTTTAAGAATTGCTGAATAGCCGTGGAGATAAGTTTCGTCCACTTATTCGCGCTGAAATTATCAATTAAGTTCGCGGGGGAGGTCGCGACGCAATCGCGATCGTTTTCCGGTCGCTGAAGATGACGCCTGTCGCCCTTCGTTGTTCTTCCCCGCGAGCGCGGGAAGGGCAAAGTCGCGATCGTCCAGCAATCTAATCGATCGCCCTTTCGGTACACACCAAGGGACCTCACCACGTGTGAAACTAGACGAGATCGCATACCCATAGAGACGAAGGGCTGGCTCACCGTGACGCGCGGCGTCAATAGCAAGTTAAACACGAGTAGCGATTTATCGTGGCGTTACCATGGTAATTACGCGGTAGATATCGATAAACCATGCACCTAGGTACATAGCAGAGGCGCCGATACAAGCTTATCAGTAAGAACCAAAGGGGGTCCGCGCCCAGGAATTTTAACTGCACAGCGTGCAGTTCTCCTCTAAATAATGCATTTGGATGGTCCTTGCGAGAGCTCACGATATATTTTTACAATTTGCGTTCGTATTTGCTACTTAACATTAATTATTCGTTATGAATCTTGAAGGAATTATAACGGGTACGTTTTGCGACTTGATTGGCGTCCCATTGACGTCTCGACAACTCTCGCTGTCGTTTCAACGAAATTGCAATACGCTCCTTGGCGGCCGATATCTCACCCCTTTTCCCTTCGGCGCCCGTCCAAGCGCGGCACATCTTAATTGCCAGCGGCGAGTGAAGATAATTGGCATTTGGCAGCGAGTGATCCGCGATACGCTCATGCCGGCGATGGCGGCACGGTAGCTTCTTCTCGGAAAGAAGTTTGTTTGTACGTTTTATAGGTCTTGAATTTACCGCAGGCTCTTCTGCGCCCGAGACCCGCGGCCGCGTCGTCTTCTTCGCCCAACGTCGATGGTAGATACGACGGGAGAGACGCCGTCTGAAAGGCGGGGAGAGTCTTCCCTTCAACCTCTTTACCCCTTGGCCGCTCTCATTCCGCTTCTTTTTCCTCCATTTTTCTGCGCAGAGGTTTTCTCCACGGCACTTACTGACGTCGATGATGCATTAACGTAATTGCGTGCGCGTCCCGTTCGCGAGATAAGACGGGAGAGCCCGCCGAAAGCCCTTCTTTTAAACTGAAAATTCGAACTCGCCTCGGGAACTCATGCCGTTCGTAAGTATGCCGGACTTGCGGGACTTACACACCGAGAGAAAAATATAATTACTTTTGGCCTCAACCATAATTTTATAATATTTCTAACACGAAATATGATTAACTTAACTATACATTATTATATTAACCATAATAATTATTAGAAATATTATAAAATTGTGGTTGGGTTGTTACGGCCATTCATTATAGTCGTCTACCTATTCTAATTTATATTTTGTCGTTTTTGAAGAAATTATAATTTAATTCACGTAAACATAGCAATTTGTTTAACGAGAGAAAATAATTGACAATAAATATATTTTTATAAAAAAATATTTATCGAAAATATTTATTTGCTACGATCTCTTAATAATAAATGATTCCTATTTGTGTGCATAACTGTATATTTCAGTAGACGTCACATCCAAAACAAAGTATTTTACGTTCAAAGTGTTTTTTCTTATAATCTCATATTCTAAGCTTCCTGTTTTACAGCAAATGTATTCCTTTCTCAACAAGGTGAAAAATACTTTTTTAACTCTCTTAAATACTCTTGTTCATACTATTTTTCTCTTGATTTCAGAGGAATCCTTCTGAGGTCAATATAAGAATAAAATCTTCTAAGATTTAGAGGATTCCACGTATATCAAAATTTTTTTTTGGATGCATGTTACGTGAATTTATAAAATTAAAAATAAAGCAAATATATATGGCAACTAGGCCTTCACAATGATTTCAGTGAAGGCTTAAAAGCGAAAAGGTCTTTTTTTCTTTGCAGTATTCAATTTTTTGATCATTTACGATTTTAATTTCGTTTTATCTCATTTGCAACTCTCATGAAGAGTTTTGGATTCGCTCGTTATGTTCGCTCTCCGAAGGTCGGAATTCCCGACGAAGGGATTTCGTCAATTCTGCGCTTCTGATCTGAAAGCCGTAGACCACAACGGGCAGAAAAAACGATTAATGCCGCGACGTCACCTAAGGTGGAGGATAAGAGGAAGAAGTGAGAGGAGAGCCCGAGGCCTTCTGCACTGTCTCAAGCACTCTCCTCGTGAGTGACTCTCGACTGGTATGGCTGACAAAGAGCGAGTATCCACTACTATATCGAGGTACTAGAACCACCATGTGCACGGGTGTACCCGTGAATACCAGCGGCTTAGCGAGGCTCGCGTTATGTGAATATTCGCGTTATCGTCGTGGCCTTTCAACATTCCGACGGGAATCGCCGAGGAGTACCGGGGAGATTGGTGCTCGGCGCGATGACACCGAGGAGCTCCGACGAGGTAAACCGCGGAAAAATAGAAGAGAGAAAAAGCGCTCAAATGACCGACCGGATAAATGATTATTTTAATAAATTATTGAAAGAAGATATCAACGATTAATCTGCAACTTGCCAGCGACCTTCGATGGTAGAGACGTCACAATATTCCGGAGACGTTTATGTACCGGGGGTTTTAACTCTTTCTCTCGCCTACTCGTTTCTTTCTTAACGGGCGACTTCGACGAACCGTAGAACCGTGACATACAGCAGGTACGTCTCATTTCTCGGTCCCGATTTTAAGAAGCTTTTGAAATTCGAGACGCGATACCGACACGTGGCCCACCGATTCGTCTCGTGTACGAGGTTCTTGTAATCGAGTCCTACGAAGTACACCGAACCGTTGCAGTTTGTATATCGTGAGCATAATTTAGCAGTAATAGACGTATATAAGCGACATGAAATATTTAATAGAAAATAATAATTGAATATTTAAAGACGAATTTCTTTAATTGGAGTAAATTTCTCTGATATTAAAGAGAGTGGAATGGACGACGTCGTAAATAATAATTCTCCCTCGAGAAGACTTTGGTGTCCTACAAGCCGCAATCGTCACTTAACGAATGGATATAGAAATCTGTCAATTCTCGGTTTTTTCTTCTTAAATTATGCGTAGATAAACGCAAACGTTTCTTCGCGTGGACACGAACGAGAAGAGGGAATTTCTATCGGAAGTCACGATGAAAAATTGCCGCGATAACGGTCAAACACAATAAACCGACTCCCCACTCAGGTCGCTCAGTGCCGACTGAGACTAATTGCGGCTCCGATTACAATGTCCTCGGCTATTATTATAATTTATAACTCGGTATTGTTGTTGCGCGATCGCGTTATCGGCGATGTGACGCGCGCATGCCTTTCTATCGAAGGCAACGAACGAGAACCGGTCCAAGAATTGGAAAAGCGACGAGGTTGTTGGTCAACGTTTTATGACCTAAATCCTTGTCTTGAATTTCTAGGGGTAGGAAACCCTGTCGTTTTGCCGATGAATGTTTAATTACTATCGAAAAGATTATTATTCTGGTTTAAAAATTAGATTATACAAAGTTAAGTCGTGATTACATTTTGCAAATGTTGATTCTAAATTTTAAATTTGTAAGAATAAAGAATAGAAAGACCTATCGATTTCGAAAATGAAAATTCAATTGCTGGAGTGATTACAGCGTGGCTTAAAAATTAAATCAGGAAGATTAAATTAAAAGGTTAAATTCGCGATTATATTTGACGAACGTTGATCCTAAAGTGTTTTAAATTTGACAAAGATATTTTTGAATTACGAATACAATCCTATACGATTGGCAAAAATACAATATTCAAAAATCAAGATGGATAATCGTTAATTTATCGAGAAATTAGATATACACTTTTATTATTTTACGTTCATTGAATTCGATTCATTCCTAATATGTAATAGAAATGAATGTAATTTTAAGATAATGATATAAATGAGATATCTTAGTAATATTAGATAATAATATTGAAAATATGATAATCTTTGAAATTGGACTCTTTAACCAAAGATTAAAAATTTTTCTATAATTTATGTAAAAATTTAATCGTGTTAAATATAAATTTTATGCGATTGCTAAATTCTACATTTTCAAATTTTATGCGATTGCTACATTTTGCTGTCATTAAATGGAAACTATAATTGTTGGACTGCTGTAGAACAAAAGAAAAGAATTTGTTGAGACGATACGATTTAATTATATCTTACGACTTTTGAGTCAAACAAATAAAGTTGGTAATTAAATCGTCACATTCGTCATTAAATAACAGTGGCACTGCGAACTGCATAATGTATTTGTATTGTAAATAAATGCCTATGTTGCGGCATCGACGGCATTAACGAGCTGCTGGTGATTGACCCCTTTGTGGGCCTCACGTTACCCCGCCGCGATAACGGGGGCCGAGATTCGACGGGAATTGGAGTGGAAAAAGATTACATGGACTCCGACTTTTTGGTTCGGCCGTGACGAATTGGCACGATTATGTAACCGCTTCACGTGGCTGATTAAAGAGTCTGATGCGTTATCGCGGGGCGAGCGATACGAAGAGGGATCGAGGTAGAGATCGGGTCCCCGTCGAGTTCAACGCGGATGCGGCCTCATCAAAGGTTTTTATCGTCGTCCCGAGTTTTCCCCGGTTTTCTCGTTCTTTTGATGGAAAAAAAACGAGGAATTATCACCGTCGCATTGTCTGCGAGAGCGATAGAGAGGTCTTTCGGGGTCATGTTGCAAGAGCACGATGCGGAGACGCGGCGTTGCCGGACGCGACAACAACCCTGAAGCACAGGGGGTCCCCCTCGATCTTATTCATTTATTTGAATATTCGAGCAAATCCATTTCCCTGTCCTCATTTTGTGATAAACATAAGCAGTCGTATACCGTTTCGCTTATCGTCTTAACTACCTGCTATTTTTTTTTTAAATAACATAAATATCTTATTAAGTAGCGCCGCTTGCTCGAAACATGCGCTGTTTATAGAAACAATAGAAATAATTTCGGGACTGGTGTAACTTTTTTTTATATAAAATAAATTCCCGAAATGTACGCTCTGTATTAGAAATGCAATAATTTAGATCTACAGTATTCGTAAAATCGAGTGCAAAACAAGTTTCTTACCGTTGAACTGATTATACTCCGCTACTTTCTCAGCAGTTGGCGTCGGGAAACGAAGCTTCTATCGCATAAAACAGTCTCCTCTTCCGCGTTTGCTCGCGAATTCCGACTGCGGGCCGTCATAAATTTATTACCCGCCTCGGCCACCCGCCACGGCCGTGGTCCTCGACGCTCGTAGGGAGAACGAAGGCGAGAGCGTAGCCTCAAGGCGGGCACTTTTTGCTGGGCACACATGTGGCCGGCTAGCGGCGATTCGGACTCGATAAAAGCTCGGGTCCGAGATGATGACGGCCGAGAGAGAGAGAGAGAGAGAGAAAGGACGAGGCAGAGAGAGAGTGCCCGGCTGGACCTCGCTGTTCGCCAACTTGAGCGAATCGCATGTGCGATGGTGCGCACATCCGCGAGCTCGGACAGAGAGAGAGAGAGAGAGAGAGAGAGAGAGAGAGAAAGAGAAAATGCGCGTGCGTACGCGTGCGTGTGCCGTGCATTATGCACGTGCACCGCTCGCTGGTCAGCGATGGCGGACCGGCCGCAGCTAGCAAAAAGCGCTCTCTCCTACGTCCAGTGTGAGAATGAGCGCGGTTATCGATTACGCGCGACGGAGAGCGCGATGCGATTCATTAACCCCCTGCGCGGTCCCTGCGAGGGATGGTTCTTCAATTTTTTTTCTTTATTTCTTTGTAGCTTTAATTTAAACCTTCGGATCTCAACAATTTTATGAACAATTTTATATGTACAATTGAATTAAATTAAATTGTTTTGAAAAATCTAACGTGAACATATACGTGTATAATTTCATTTTGTATAATAAAATAATTTTACAATTTATAATGAGCTGTGATTCGGAGAGAATATAATAATCATTTTTTCGTTTTTAAAATACAGGTTGACGTTGATGTTTACATTGCAGTTTGAGATAGGCAGATCTGTGAAATTGGCATCCCCGAAATGCAAATTTTTACAAAATTGATATGGCATTTTATTGTCTATAATTTATCCATCTTTTTTGTAAAGTGTATTTATGAACAAATATGGATAAATATCAATTTTGTAAAAATTTACATTTCAGGATGCCAACTTCACAGATCTGAGATAGATATCTTCGGAAATAAGAGAAAATTGGAAGAGAAAAGCATGTTAGCACATTCAAAATTAGGATTTATTTATGTTTCTTCGCACTTGCGAAGGTTTCGGTTGTCAAAGTGACATTTCTCGACCGCGATCATGCGAAGGAGCGAACCACAAGTGGTTGCTCTCGTACGCAGGAGGATTTATGGTTTTCGAGAAAATCGGATCGGGTCGTTTTTACGATGTCGCTCGGAACTCTCTCCGCGATGACGACGACAACGACGACGACAATGATCGTAAAAGTCGTCCCGCTTTCGCCGCGACGATATAAGAATTTCGGAACGATAGGACGGAAATTTGAGTACGGTTTCGGAAAAATGTCCACGGCGCCATCTAATTATTTGATCTTACGCGATCACTTTACGATACTTTTTAATGCCGGTTCTGGGAAAAGCTCGTTTATCTCGATTATATCCCCGAGTAATAAGTCGTTAAGCCGCAAAGATCGGATTGCGTCTAATATTTTACATCCATATATTGCACGCAAATGCAATTTGTTTATCCAAATTGTTGTACTGATTATCAAATTGTCGAAACAACACGAATAGTAATTAAGATCGATTTAGTTTAATTTATATTAACGATATGATCTTTTATCAAATGTTGTATTAAAATTAATTACAACCTAGAAAATATCGATTTGAATTCTGCAAAGAAATAGAAGTCTCCGGTAACGATGAAACAACATTATTATAAATTATAATAGATAATAATAAATTTATCATTATCTTTCATTACATTACTCTTATGATTCCTTTTGTTAATGTCGCACAAGTAAAAAAATATAATAAAATAATTTTTATTTCTAGAACAGTTATGTCCATTTCTACCAATAAGTATAGATGAACTTTAATCTCAGTTTAATTTACTTTTCATCTTTTTCTAATTCTTAGAATTAAAAAAAGATGGAAAGTTAAACCATAATTAAAATTAATTTATTGGTAGAAATGGACATAACTGTTCTAGAAATAAAAATTATTTTATTATATTTTTTTACTTGTGCGACATTAACAAAAGGAATCATAAGAGTAATGCGATGAAAGATAATGATAAATTTATTATTATCTATTATATACATTAAGCATTCCTTTTGGATTAGAAATTATTTTTCTGTCTCTCTCTCACTCAGCCAAAATCTAAAGTTTCTCGGTTGTGCCAGATTAGGGAATATTTTCTCTCCCCGGCCCTTCGCATTTACGACGGCGGATCGTGCCCTGGTGGCACGCTCCGGGTCGCGAGCGATCGTAAAACAGCGAGGCCTTGTTTCGTCTAATAGCTCAAAACATCGTCGCCAGGGTTGGCCAACGAAAAAGTGCCACCACCTTGCCCCACGTTCATCTCTCCTCCGCTCTCCTCTTCTCTCCTTCCCGCTACACCGCGCGCCGATAAATTTCCTCGCGCGCTTGTCAAAACGTTGGTGGGACCATAAATTTCGCCCGGTCCCGAACCGGAGCGGGTTATTAACGCGCGACCGACATTTCGCGGCCGCCAACGACCCCCGCAATAGCGTTTCCTCTCCGTACCGGCGAACGCTAGGTCACCGACGGTGAAACACAAGCGGCGCACCGTATATCACCTCGGCCACTCCAATTTGCCAGGTAATTTTTACGAGACCGCCGCCGCCACCCGCACAGCTTCCTTTTACTGGGAAAACATGACGAATCGCGGAACGAATCCTTATCGTTGGTGACGTCATGAGCGAGAATCTTAATTTTATTTTAAATAACGTGCGGGCGCATTAAATA